>SCHK01021951.1:927-13833 GCA_004124795.1 Poropuntius huangchuchieni
TGTAATATCAAAGCTGAATTTTCGGCATCATTACTCCAGTTTGCAGTCTCACACAATCCTTCAGAAAAGATTTTATGATGCTTGTAAAAACAGTATTGATGTTATATTATTTTTGTGGGGGGGGGGGGAGAAAAAGTACACTTATGAATGTCTTTACTATCACTTTTGATCAATTTAATTTGCCATTGCTGTCTGAATAAAAGTATTAATTTCTTTAGGAAAAATACTTTAATGACCCCAAACTTTACACGTAACGGTAATATATTTGCGTCCAACATAAGCTAAGCATTTGGTATGTTTAATTACCCTTTTTGTTACAATTCATTGTATGACGTTATGGTACTAAAAAAAAAAAAAAAAAGATTTTATGTAGTACTTAAAATAGAATCAGTTTCACCAATTTCTACATGTCCATGAAAACACATATAAAAGGAATAACCCCTGCAACAACCAGTTTGCTCTGATCAATAGCATAGACCTATTTCCAGTTGTTCCCATTTTCTAACTCATGTTCTTAAACTGCCTTTAACTCACTGAACTCAGATCAGTCTTCCTCTGGCCTTCATGCCTCCAATCACTTTGTGTGCGTGAGAGAGAGAGTGATAAAGTATTGTCCGCGTTGTGCAGCCATTCATTTGAATGAAGATTAGGTCATCCTGTTGTGCTGGAAAGATCATTAGGGACAGGTGCGTGTGCAGCCAAACAGATTACCAGACTGCCTTTCTGAAATGAACTTTCTATTGATTGCTGGCCTTTTTTAGGGAGCAGGAGAGGAGAGGTAAGCCTTGTTTTTCTCTCGTCTCGGTTGAGCACAGATGCTTCCGTGCTGGGAAGATAATTTGCTGCACGGAGGGCCGCTTTCCTCTTATTGGCAGGCGCCTCATGCCTGCTCTTCATTCCATTCACATTACGACTGCTATTTACTCAGGGATAAATTAGAAAGTTACATCAAATGAAAAATACCAGGGGGCTAAAAAGTACATTCATATGGCACTAATAAAAATGGGACATAATCTTGTATTCTGGCTTTTCTAGTGTTTTTCCTGAGATGTTTTCATGACCTGAGGCAAGAAATCAGAAGAAGAAAAAAAAGGAAATAAACCAAAAGAAAGACGAAAATAGGACGCAAGCAATGTGCTGTCAAAGTTGATTTTGATAGAGAATTGTCAAAATGATGCTGAATAATTTTTCCATAGTGCTTTTCCAAATACGTGACCTCATGGACCCCTTGTATGTGCCCCTGTCAGAGCCGGTTAGCGTCTCGCCAAATATGATAAAACGAATACAGACAGCAGCCAACCGACTTTGCAACCACCCAAAAAAAAAAAAAAAAAAAAAAAAATGCAAACACTGTCTCACAGTGTATGACTGCAAAACTGCTGTTTTTACACAACCACTGAAGATTTCTGAAGAGTCACGCCACTAACTCATAATTCCTGTAATAACAGTGTCTGCATATGTGCCCAAAACTAGTAACTTGAAGCCATAAATTAAATGAATTTGTGTCACAGGCTTCAGAAACCATGCAGGACCCCCAGATTTTAACACTTGTTTTGGTCTTGGCACAAACTTGCAAAAAGGCTTCCTTCATGTAATAAGCGTGAAAAGAGAAGTCTATAACATCACATTACTGCTCTGTGGATATGTGGGCTTCAGACAGGCGCGGAGAGAGGAGTAGATTAAGGCTGTGCATTTGGAGCGGAAATTGGGTTCTTTTAATTTCCCTCTGACAATGCTGACAGATAATTGAAAATGATGCTAAGGTAATAGACTCACACACACACACATACACACTTTGTGTCATGTTGAACCTCCGCTTTCAGGATAAGGGTATGTCATACTTGAGTGTTTTGTGTGTGTGCATTTTGAAATAGCATACTATTTCTGCAGTAGGCTGACATGGGTACACTATGCACAATGCAATTTTTACACATGGAATAAAGCACTGCAGTTAGGTATTTTTGTAGGCCAACCTGCAAGTTCATATCAACCTTGGTCCCTTTAGAAAAACTAGGATTTTTTTTTTGTCTTATTGAAGAAAATAACCTCCATGACCAACAAAAGTTTATAATTTACACGTTTTGTTCTTGACAAATGAACACAACTCTCTGAATTTTACAATCCCTATACAAACATCAACTACATCACTGTCGCATGACTATAAAATCACTATACCATTAAATTTCCAACGGCTCTTTCAGTCTTTATTTTAAATTTTCCCTGAAAGTTTGCGTTTTCAAAAGCGCGATTATAAACACTAGGCTACTTCAGTAAAGTTTTAAGTACTTTACTTGAGTATAAATGTTTCTATTGACTTTTTCTTGTCTACATTTCGAAAAATATAGAAAAATATTCGCGAATGAATCAGTTGAGTCGAATCTTCAATTCGATTCTTTCGAATCTGTCAAACCGGTTCGCAAAGAGTCCGAACCGGAGTCACGAATCTGAGTTGAAAATTCAAGACAAACACGCCTGTGGATCTCCATTAGGCAATCTCAAGATGCTGCTCGTGTAAGTTTTAATTTATAATGGGTCTGATGGGTGTATAATAATTAATATTAATATATAATAATTTTGAATGTTGTGAAGTAAGTAGGCTACTGATGACGTTATGTACGATAAGAATTGTTTATGTGATGGAACTCTCCTGCATTTCTCTTGTTTTGTGTTTACATGCGTGCAGCAGTTGCTAAGGTTTTCTCAGCGTTTTTTTTCTTCTTTGCTACATTGTTGCTAGGGTGTTTCTGGCTGGTTTTTATGTCCTTTCTCTTTTATGTTGAAGTGGCTTAATTCCTTTTGTTTAATTTGTAATGTGTCGGATTGCATCAAAGAATTATTGTGGTAGGACTACAACACTGTTGCCAGTGCTAGGCTATAATAAAACTGACTTGTGGTTTTGATATTGTAGTATTTTTCCCATGAAAAATATTGCAACTTGGGTCGATTTCCATAAAGGTATCTTTACGATGATTGCACACTTTATACAACCCTGGTTATACTGCACACAGTATTCAGTAAGCTAAGCGCTGAGCTTTCTGAACATAGGGAGAGTTTATACCAGAGTACATGTCTGTCTTAAACTCCAGGGCTATAATCTCATTCCCACTCACCCTTCACAGATGCTGTTTGGATGTGTGGCAGAGCCTCATATCCAGCAGTGAATATTACCCATCTACCTCTGCCCTGGGGTTTTAAAAACCATGTCATTCCAAAAACCTGCACTGACAGACATCAAGGCTTTTCTGTCCACCATGCACTAGAATTAATAAAACTTGTATTAACAAATGAATTATTTGACCACAATGGGACATACATTTTTCAGCAGTGTTCTTTCTGGTTCTCGGATCTCATTGGCTGAGAGCCTTTTCTAGTGGTACAATATTCTAGTGACAACAAAACTCCAACTGTTTCACTGTTCGTATCACTCCGTTTGCGATATTTCTCATAGTGAGTGTCATGGCAGACACCCAAATCCACTGTAATTTTATAAATAATACTGTTTTTTTGTGTAATGGAATGTGTTTTTTAGGCTAGAATGTAGTTGTTTAGACTTCAGATATGCGGTGTGTTAATAAAGATAATGTCTATTTGAAAATTTGCTTCAACGTTTTCAGAGATGTGAGCTCCAGGGTGTCAGCAGCTGTTCAGTGCTCATAAACCCGCCGAGAGCACCTCACCTCGGCCAGATCTTCTGGAATTTGCTGATGGCTCTGATATCTCTCTTGTGGTTAAACATGAGAGATCATTTGTTTTGGGTAAATCTAACAGGCAGTCTTTGGTCTCATTAATCTAAATTAAAAGAAATTTTTAGTGACATTATTCTGCCATTAGATGGTGAAAATAGACAGTTTTTATGAGTGAGCCAGCAGTAAAGATTTTTATGTTGAAGGAGACTAAAACAGGCTTGTAAACAGGGATGTTAGTTTTATTTTCAACAACACCTTTTAAGTTGCAGCCAACAAATGCACTGAGTAGCGCTGTCATCGGAAATCATCCATAACAGACAAAAGGATAGTCCGAGTAAAGAAATGGCTTTCCTTAGCAGACATTCAAACTAATGTTTTATTGTGAATATAAGATTGAGCTGAAGACTGAATGCTGTGTAAGATGCAGGTAATCACACTCACTCATCTCTTTCTCATAATACTATATTCTACATAATACAGTGAGCTTTTAATACAGTAATACAATAAACAATAAACATTTTATGGAAAAAGTAACCCAATGTTCCATGGTTACTAGTTCTAAAGTGACGTTTTCGAATTAGTAATGGAGGCTTGGGCTCAGCTGTTAGACTGAGATTTGAATCCATAGAAGAAGAAAGTTCCACATAAGGGAGGTCTTTTAAAGACACAGTTGTTTTTTCTTATGTATTTACACACTAATGCTATCAAACTGTTGTATAACTGCAATATCAAACACGTAACAGCGCAATATGGGTGTATATCAGCACACTGTGATTACCTATGGCCAAATCACAGCTGTGCTGATATACAGCCATATCGCACTGCTACAAATGTGATATTGCTCTCATATATCATATTTTTCATTTTATTATGAATGACATGATTTTTCATTTTGGGCTCTTTTCCATCCCTGTAATCATGATTTTATATGATATAATTAAAAATTATAAATTTGTTGGAATAATAGCATTTAATGCTCTTGCAGTAATTTGCAGACCAGTTTATTGGCTCTAATAATGTCAAGTTAGACTGAAAAATTGTCAACCCTGTTACCATCATTGATTGTACCTTGCTGAAGACACACACACACAGGTTTATAAAAATCAAGTTATCAAAAGCCACCAGTTATTTTAGTTTTTTTAAAGTGTTTTTTTATAATGACTTTGAATAGTGTCAGCATGCTGAGGCTATGATTAGTATAATTAAAGAAGCATTAAAAGAACATTTAATTTGAGATTTTTGGGATGAAAATGCATCTCTCCAGCAGGTGGCAATGGAGGCTGTCTGAATGGCAGCTGGCATGACCCCCTCAGGATTGGACCTCAGGTGAAAACACCTCACCGGGCTAAAGAGAGCGTGTCTGCTTCATCGCTCTGGTCCACCCTGTCATTTCAGATCTGTGCAGTGGTGAGAGGACAGACAAAAGGAAAAGAGAAATACATTCTGGTACTCTGACGGATGAGTGTATTATCTGTAGTGATTTTACTCATATTTGAACCGGGAATAGAGATGGTGGAAATAGGAAGGATTAAAAAAAAAATGAAATGTAAACATTTGTCAACTGCCGCTAGTACATTTATTGCTACAGTTAAACAATTTGCATCTCCTTTCCATCACCTCAATGAAAGAAGCCTGTGTTTTTGTTAACACATGCTCACCTTTATATTGTGATTACACAGTGCTGACATTTTACTTCTTAAAATTTTATTTTATGACATATTTCACAAGCCTGTGTGATGTTTGCTTGCGTCTCGCTAAACAGCCAATCCCCACAGTGTCCAAGTCATTTTCTCATTTATTAAAAATAGACATCATGTTTTTTCCTCTTTCCTTTCTGTCTTTTTTTTTTTGTTAGCCTCTCCTTCCATGGGAAATTAAAATGTGGATCAAAGGTCGACTCTGTAATCCAGGGGAGACTTGTAGGAAGTGTCACTTGGCAGGAGTTAATTAGGAGACCACCTCTGGGGTACAGTTACTAATACCACCCTGCAATGTAATAACAGGCAGGAAATTCATTTGTACTCTCTTCCTGTCACAGATTCCCAACAAGAGAGAAAGAGCTGTCTCTGACTATCTCTGTGGTGGCATGGGGGTTAAATTTATTCTTAAATAGCGTTTCAAAACTTTCCTGTAAGTATCCAGAAATGACCAGGGTTCGTTTGATTTGCTAAAGAGGATATTGAGATGGTACTTTATGTCAAGTTTGTTTTGGGAGATTGATGAGAACAGAGAGAGGGACAGAGCAAACAGGCTGAAAAGAATGAATGGAGATTGACTTGAACAATATCTGGAGTTTAAACTCAATTATCCTGTTGGAAAACAATGGAAGAGGACATTGATTTGTTAAACTCCACATGAAATCAAAATTGGCACTGTTTACTTAATACACATCCATCCATCTTAAAGAAGAGATATTTCTGATGGTGGTTTACGGTACACTGGGTTAAAAACAACCCAATTTGTCTTGGGTTGGTAACATCCAAAGTATTTGTATTCTGTTTCTTTATGGATAAAATCGTTTATTTCATGCAAAGCATCAGGCTTTTCCATCATGTGATAAGACTGACACAAGTGACACTCGTTTAGGTGATTCACACCGTATTATACAAAAGAAATGCATCAATTCGATGGCACTTTGCACTGCTCTCTGTCCTGGAGAGTATGAAAAATCCCCAAGATAAACATCTCAACCGCTGGGTTACGTCTGACTCAGGATCTGAGTAACACATAAACTACCCAAACGTTATGTCTGACCCAGGAGCTGGGTAACACAAAAACTACTCAAACACTCAAAAAATAACCAAAAAAATGCTAAATAGCTAAAGCCAACATTTGTTAAAAAAAATAATACAACCCAGGATTTTTTAGAGTGTACCTAAGAAACATGGTAAATGTAAAAATGGTGTTACCAGCATGAAATGAGTCAAAACTGTTATTTAGAGCTGCAAAACAAGAACTCTTTACTCTGGAACATAATGAAATGTTGCTTTATCCATAGGGAAATGTCTCATTCAAGACACACTGGCAAATTAAAGGAATATTCTAGATCAGTACAAGTTAAGCTCAATCAACAGCACTTGTGACCAAATGTTGATTACCAAGAATAAATTAACTTACATGTGCTTTTTCTTTTATCAAAAAAGCAAACATAAGCTACAGTGATACAGTTAAATATTACATTTATGGTAAGATGTAGTTGCTAGAAATGTACTGTCAAAAATATGTTGACGATGTTTCAGGTATTATAGGATGGCTTATATATTTGACAACACATAACAAACTCATAAGTGACAATTTTGATAATGTCTGCTTTTTACCTTAAAATGTACTGATAACCACAGTAGACTTCATCATAAGAGACCTGTCCATAAAACGTCCAATATATGCTACATGTACTGTATAATTAGTGCATAGTACATACACACAGACAAAGCAGCATCAGGGTAACACACATGCACTAAAATAATGCAGTAAAAATGGACTAAATAACATCAAATATAATAACATACAAAAATAAAAACAAAAATAATGTATGTTTACTGATGACAAAAAAGTATATTAAATATGTGCATTGACTTCTGTGAATGTCTTTTTACAGTTTTTCTCCAAAAATTATAGAATAAATCATATTTTTAACAGGCAAAACCATTAATTTGATTAAAATAATGTGATGTTAAACCATTACATTTTTTTTATTTAAAAAGTTACAAATAAAAAAAAAAAGTTAATCAATTAGCATTTAGCATTTTTTAGCACAAGTATTCTAACATTTCCACAACAGTTTTTCATTTCCATGATAATGCAACATTGTAAAATGACTGACTGTAAATTTACATCTCAAATAATAATAATAATTGTGCAACTCGTATGTACGATTTAGCAAAAATTAGCCACCTCGTAAAATTAATGTGCTAAATATAAAATAAATATGTGCTTTTATAAAATTATAAGCTTCAAATTTCTGTGTAGTTCTCCCAAAATTGCCCCTCCCCCTCTTCTTCTTCATCTCTCTCTCTCTCTCTCTCTCTCTCTCTTTTTTTTTTTTTTTTTTTAATGAAAATGGAGTCAAAGCAATTTTGTTTTCTCTTCTCACGTGGTCTCATCTCTACTCTCTGCATCAATCTACAGCAAGACTATTCTCTGCATTTAACCTTATGTTAGGTTGTTTATAGGTCACAGATACAGTCCTTTCAGGGCTGTCCATTAATGTTAGAACTGGCTGCCTGCTTGAGTGCATGAATGTGTGTGTATGAGTTTTTGTCGATCCCTTACGCGTGTGTTTATGCGGTCTGAATGCATTCCCATCACAGCCTTTGAGTGGGTCTGGTGTATGACACATTTCTCATCTGCTCCTGCTTGTCTGCCCGCCTCTACTGCAGTCCAGGGAGTGACCGGCTCTCTGGTAAATAAGCAACTCTCGTCTGTGTGACCTTTCTGAGTCCATCCAGTGTGGAGCAAGGAGAACCGAGCGGATAAATGGAGAGAGACAGAGTCAAGCCAGCACTACGGTGACACCGCTAAGAGGACAGGACAGAGGGGACACTGGCACAACAATGTAGAGAAAGAGAGGGAGAGAGCTCAGAACAAGAAAGAGGGAAAGGGAGGGTCTCTCTCATAATATCTCTCTCCCTCGCTGTGTCTAGTCCATCTGAAATACGATACTAATTACATTTATTGCCTCCACAAACTCCATCTGAAATTACAGAGCAGGGAAAGGGGAGGGAGGGTGACGGAGGAAGATCACGGAAGAAGAGAGCGAAGGAGGAAGAAAGGTCAACGGGACGAGGTCTAAAATAGAAGACGAGGCTTCCATTAAAAAGGCATAAAACAAAATCCATACTTCTAAAACCCTGAAATTAAAACGCAGTGACTCCTGTCAAAACAAGGTCAACACACGTCTTTTGAGAACTAGACTAACGCATTCAAGGTCGTGCCTTTCTTTCATTTTATTCTCTCCCAAATGCTTTTGAACATTTGTTCCTCTCTTCTGGTTCAGTTAAAAGATGATTCATACGCTTTTCCCACAAGGAGGAGAAAAGGAGAAAATAAATCAAATGCCTGAGACAAGTAAGAAGACATGAAGTCTAAAAGTTTAAGCTTTTGTTTGGTCAAGCTTTTGTTAGCAGATAAAGGCTGGAGTGAAACTCAGAATGAATGGCTTGTCTTGTCTCGCCTCGTTTCTTCTCTTCCTCCTTAGTCTTCTAACCTTGTCCCATCCCTTTGTTTCAGTTTGGCTACTTTCAGTCAGTTCTTTCTTTTCCTAATCTCCTATTCTCCCCTTTTTAATTTCTTCTTTTTCTTGTGTTCAGTTTCATTTTGTATCATCCCTTCCATCATCTCTTCTTTTGCATCTTCATCTTTTCTCATCCTTATATCCCTTCTCTTTGAAATGTTACCTTCCCTTTCTTTTTTCATTTCCTTTCTTAATCTTCTCCTCTGTCTTCTCTTGGTGTCTTGTTCCATCCCTGTTTCATTTTGTCTAGTTTATTTCAATCTAGTCTATTGCTTGTCTCTTCTAATCCTACATTTCATATGATCCCTTCCATCATCTTTCTCGGCATCTTCACGTCTAGTCCATTTATCTCATTACATCTTTCTTCACTTCCTTCTCCCTCTTCTTCTCTTGTCTCTTTGACATTTTGTCTCATCTTTTCTCTTTGATTCTCTTCCTCTTCCTGTCATCTCATCTCATCTTTACCCTTTTTCTTCTCAAGTTTTGTTGATGCTCATCTGGTCCTCATCTCTCTTCTCCTTTGTATCCTCTCTTCCTCTATATCTGCTCTTCCTGTCTCATCTTTTCACCTCATTTCATCTCGTCCTTTCTCTTCTTCATCTTGTCTCTTGTGTGTGTTCTCTCGTCTTTATTGACAAAACATTCATCTCATTTTTTTCTATGCTCTTCTCTTCCTAAACTCTTGTTTTTCTCATCTCATCTCTTCTGACCTTCTTTTTGCAGTATCCTATTTATTCTCTCTTCCACTGCATCTTCTCAATTTAGTCTCTTCTTCATCTCTCCTCTTCGTTTCTTTTCCGTTCCTTCCACGTCTTGCCTCTGTAAAACTCTTATCTTTTTAAATATATAACTCGCAAGGAAATTATGCCTTCATTTTATGGTCTTTGAAATATGGCTTCACAGAAGATTAACCGAGCTTGATTTACACAGATACAGTGAGCATGATTATTCATATGACTTTATTTGGTGTGAGGCCTAACCTTTTGGGATCGCCTGTTGAAGGTCGCTTTTGATCAAATTACTGTGGACCCTCACTGAGAGTGTGTGTGTGTGTG
Source organism: Poropuntius huangchuchieni (assembly GCA_004124795.1). Classification (NCBI taxonomy): domain Eukaryota; kingdom Metazoa; phylum Chordata; class Actinopteri; order Cypriniformes; family Cyprinidae; genus Poropuntius; species Poropuntius huangchuchieni. The sequence goes on from SCHK01021951.1 coordinate 10,902, forward strand.
CTCGTGTTAAATAAAAAAGCACTGTCCCTCATGTGGCCGGCATACCAAGCAGCGTGTGTGTCACGTTAAGATGCATCCTGCATCTCTCCAACCTCCCCTAATGACCTAGCTTCTCTCTCCTCCTCTCCTGTTGCACCAGAAGGATGATTAACTGAGTGTGTGTGCGTGCACCCTCTTAGAGAAAACGAGCAAAGTCATGAGAAGCCTAGTTTGATTGAAGGATTTTTGTATAAAATGTGCAAGATGAGGCCTTGAGCCATGGTACCTTGGCCTAAATGTCCCATATGAGCAAAAAAAAACCTTTTGCAGAACTTCAAAAACGAAGCGATCTTGTAACTTTGGTTAGGTTACTTCAGTAAAACATGCCTGAGGCTTTTCGTGTTGGGTTCCTGCTTGCTTTTATGTCAAGTGATACATTTATTTAGCCTCATGGCATTTCAGCGCTACCTATTCTGTCAAGAGGGAAAGGACCCATTAACATAACATCTGTCTCAGGCTTTGAGTTTTTAAGAGCCTCTTATGCTCTGGAATTCTTACAGGCTTTGTTTGGAATGGAATATAATATGTTTCTCACAGAGTAGAGCAGAGCGTGTACTGTTGTATGTACTGTTGTTTACAGATAGTATGTGCAACAGAATGTAGCACACAACATTTCAAATCATTTGGATGCCGTTTCGCGAGCAAAATCAAAATCAAAATCATTTGAATATATTTTGTCCTCCTATCTCATATTTTTCCCTTAGGGGCTCCGCGCTTCTTCCTGACATGCCATATTTGTGAGCATTAATGACATTTGAAGGCTATGCAGAGTAGAACATCAGTGAATAACAACTCATATTTTGGCCTGGCCCTCACAGAACATCACATGACGTGAGTTGCGCAGACTACTTCTAATGTGCCTTTATGTTCCTTTATTGTTCTTTTAGAGCTTGACTTTTCTGCTTCCCATTCATTTTTACTGAGTAGTCAGAACATTGTACAACACATATCCTTTGTGGTATGGGTTTGGTATGACAAAAGGGTGAATAGATACAATTTTGGGTGAACCACCACTTTAATACCAGTGCTGTTTGCAGTAGTAACAATATTATTTGCATTTACATTATTGTTCAAAAAGTTTGGAGTCAGATTTAAAACAAAAACAAAAATAAACAAAGATTTTTACATTTATTTTTTAATTTGATAGTGTAAAATTTTTCTATTCTATTTCAAATAAATGCAGATATTTAATTATAGTTTTATTTATTAAAGAATCCTGAAAAAATAAAATAAAAATACACTATCCCCCGGTTTCACAGACAAGGCTTAAGCATAGTCCCAGACTAAAATGTAAGTCTGAGCTGTTTCAACTGAAAGAAACTTCCACTGACTGATCTTAAAATATATCAGAGCCTTTGTTTTGTCACAACGTGCACAACAGTAATGTTTTTTTCTAAGGCACATTTATAAAAAATATTTAAATCTACTAATTGAACTATTGTTTTAGTCTAAGCCCTGTCTGTGAAACCAGGCCTAAAAGTCATAACAATTTTAAGCAACACAACTGTACTCAGCATTTATAATAAGAAATGTTTCTTGAGCCCTAAATCAGCATATTGGAATTATCTTTGAAGGAAATTTGTAATAATATTTCCCAATATTATTGTTTTTACTGTATTTTTGATCACATAAAGCCTTGGTGAGCAGAAGACATGAAACAAGCAAAAAAAACAAAAACATTTTTGAATAAAAATTTCTGGATGGTGACATATAATCCAATTTTGTGTAGAATGTCTTTAAACAAGTCATCAAAATCATGGTTGATATTCCTTAATTTGTTACACTGGAAATGGAAGGTGGGGTGCATTGTGGGATACAGTATTCTGTGCAGTGCTCATATTTCGCGTAGGCACACTGTTCACAGTAAACATACTGCATACTACTATCTTACTAAAATAGTAGGGAAGTAGGCAACATGCATTGGGAGTGTTCTCATTTTGTTGCATCTCAGTGTGTTGGCTCATCTCTGTGTAGTGTGTTTAATATGAGCATCTGCCTGTTTGCCCACTCCAGAAACAGTCTGTCTTTGTTTGAGGGCTCCCCTATTGCTCGTGACAGGTGTGTGCGTGTGCGTGAGTGTGACCCTAACTCATTCTTTCACAGGTACGGCTCATTACTGTCTGCGTGTGCAGAGCTTGATGTATCAGCTGAAGAAGCATGCGAAGAGTTATGAGCTCTAACTCCATCTCCTCCTCTCCTCCTCTTGGCTGTCTTTATCACCCATCACTACCGTAACACCCGCAGAGAGAGTGTGTGTGTGTCTGTGTTTGTGGGCATATATGTGTGTGTATTTCAAGCCACACCTGACAAGTGGGCCATCCAGTCCCCTGGGTGTGCAGCACGCCTGTCATCGAGCCTGTATGCTTTTTCTTTATCGTCTGTGACCTTCAGAAGGTCACAGCTGCCGGGCAGACGGCGTCTAACGCCAAACCCTCCCTCGTGCCCTTTGCGTTCACCTGACCGGTGGTGATCTGTTCTGTTCAGTCTTTAGATAATCAATACAAATGAACTGAACACAAGGCATTCATAAACATAAGCCTGAACTACAAAACCAGACCTCATCTATAATGATTGTGTGTGTGTGTGACAGTGACCTCTGGGTTCTTGTCCTTTGGGGTCTGATTGAAAGCGAAGCAATCAACAGACCCCTCCGGCCTTATCTAATATTATGTCATGTTGTCAGTAGGGGACAGTGTTAAAAAGTCAAGCCTGTTAGCATTTTGTACAATAGACAACTGATCATTAATAACTGAATATTTGTAAAAAAAAAAAAAAAAAAAAAGCATCAAATTTAAAAGACACCTGTAGTGCCATGACCTTTTTTTGTAATTACAATAAATGTTTGTAATTAAATTAAACTGTAAAACTTTCAAACCTGTTACTTTTTTTTTTT
>SCHK01022072.1:0-15294 GCA_004124795.1 Poropuntius huangchuchieni
AGGTCCAGAAAAGTATAAAAGACATCGTCAGAGTACTCCATAGTACTGCCGTCAGTGGTTCAATCTGAATGTTATGAAGTGACAAGAATACTTTTTGTATGGAAATAAAACAAAAATAATGACTTTATTCAACAATTTGTCACCGTAGCGCCATATTGGAGAATATCGCTGCATCCAAAATGCGTACACTCTTCTGTGTCAGCCGCACCACAAGAATATGTTTTCTATGTGTATTTACGCTTTGATTTGAACGAAAACAGTGCATCCTTGTGGCATGGCTGACACAGAAGAGTGTATGTAATATTCTCCAAAATGGCGCAATGGTGACGAATTGTTGAATAAAGCCGTTATTTTTGTTTTATTTCCGTACAAAATCTAAAATGTATGTATGTGTATATATGTGAAGAGTTCATTTGCAAAAATAGATGACTCCATTTTTAACCTTTTTCAAATATCATGTTTTTTCATTGTGCGTTCCAGTTAATCTCAATCAAACTGCAGTTGGGTTATTTTGATTAGGTTAAAAAATAACAAAAAAATACAGCTAACTAGCACAATAAAACACAACAAAAACATGATTTTTGAAAATTGAAAACAAAATCGAGTTATCTGTTTTTGCAAATAAACTCTTCACAGTAATATTCATTCACCACTGGATATGTTAAAAAGAAAAAAAACATTGGTCAACTAAATTCAGCTGCTAATTTCAACTAGCTCCTAAAACCCAGACATGTGGTCTGTGGCTCTGAAGATTTTGCTCCATGTGTGTCTGTAACCTCTAGGGTAAAATCCCTCCGCCCCTTTGTCAGCGTTCAGCCTTGTTAACTGTCTGGTATAGGAAGTCATTTGCAGGGAGGAGTCATTTTTGGCATGGGACAGACTGCGATTTCTCTCTCCAGTGGCACTGGTAATTACCCATCCATCCCTCACGCTCCCTCCTCGCTCCAGCCCCGGAGAGGGGCAGGCTTCCCTTTCAACTCTGCTTGCCGTACCTCCTCCGTCTTCAAACTGTGAGACTTTAATTTGAATGCCTGACAATTATCACCCCGATGAAGTGATACATAGATCAGACTAGAAGAGCCCCCCGTGGGATTCTGACAGCCGTGGATCTTTACTGCGCATTTGTGGGCCGGATGTGTAGAAACGCGTGTAGAAATGGATGTTTGGCTGTAGATGGATGTGTGTTTATTCTCAGTTGGGGGATCGTGACCAAGAATGGGTCGGAGGACTGTTTTATTAGTGTTGCAGACAATAGGACTGCGCAATATGTGTATGTTATGGGTTTGGGAATACGTTTGGATTTTTTCTGGAGTGGATTTTCATCACGCTGCGAAGAAAACTGGGCAGCCAGTAGGATTTGTGCTTTTGGTCACATGCCCAGAGCATTCGTGTTGTTGTGAACAGGCCTTTAGAAAGCCATGATTTACAGCCTCGTGTCATTTGGTTAAGAAAAACATCCATAACAATCAAATTTTATATCATGAAACTTTTTGATGGTGCTATAGGAAACAGAAGAAGTATTCTGAGGTCAGATGACAGCATCATACAAAATGTGAAAAACTCCAGAGCTCTATAAGGTCATGACCACAACAAATTAAGCAACATGACCGAAAGGAAGTGTCAAACTAATTTCACACGCATGGGTTTGAACTAGAGGTTTTTTTTTTGGTCAGTGCAGTAAAGCCATTAACCGGCCACAGTTTATATCTTGTTTATGGTGGACTGGAGAAACCTAAATGAAGGAATGATGTATCTTCAGTTAACCAAATCGACTGTGTGTCTGTCGAACATTTATTGCAAAACTCCTAGTGTTAGCGCTAGAAATTCCTTTCTGATCTTTTGGTACTCTACATCTTTTATTCATATAGCTATCATGTTGTTCTGCACACATTGCATGTGTGTTTTAATGATCTTAATAAATATAATTATCATAATGGGGTTTAAATGATTAACCTGGCCTGTTTGAATACCTAGATGACACTTCTGCAGCAGATTTTGTAGTAGCATACTTAACAAAATTTAACATGAAAGTGCAAATTTGAAAGACTTAATAACATTCATTTTAATGACTGATTTTTATTGTCATATATTTAGAGGACTCTCAGATAAACATATGCAGGTCATATTACCTGAAAATAAACAAAATAAAATTACATTTAAATAATAAAAATTCTATTAAAATTTTACTGTAGAGTGTTTTTTTTTTTTTTTTTTTTTTTTTTAATGATTCTAAATAATTCTCACTAGATTCTCAATACTGTAATACACATTTTATTTATTTATTTATTTACTTCATTTGCTCATTTGTCAGTCTCTCACTGTAATATCCAAAGGGCAAAAGGTCAGAAATAAATCTTTGAAAAGTTTTAGGAGCTAACATCACTAAGTTGTAAAGCTTGTGGAAATCTTTATTGTACTGTAGATTATAAAAGTAGGAGATGGTCCATTAACCAAAAAATAAATCAATAGGAGAAGCCAGAACTCTCTGGCTATACGGTTAAAAAACAACAAAAAATATCATTTTGGTGTATGATTTAAGCTAAAGAAATACAGTTTATGTTACCACTGTAAGAATTCCTAATGTAAGTCCTAATGTAAAATGTATTATTTAAACATAGCCTTGAAAATTTTGAGATTTCATTCTTATCATTCAAATAAATAGCACCTGTACTTGCATAGCTGGAAAAGCTGCTGGGGTCATATCCAAGATGGCCGCCAAATGAGCTGCCTTCCCATAGAGGGATTGCGACGTCTCATAGGGGAGCTTTACTGTTACTGTAAACACACAGAGGAACTGTGAATATGTGTGTATACGTGCTAGCAGTGTGTAAATGATTTAGGAACCAACATATAGAAACATATTTAAGCAGCTTCACATTTCAGCCATTGTTCTGTTGTAGCACTGGACCCAATCTCATGAGAAAACCTGTTTTACAAAGTAGACATTTAGTACGAATTCATACAATGTGATTTGTATGCGAACATGATTTTTTTCCACTTCTAAACCTAAACATCAGTGGACATTAAGCAGATTGTATGAATGAAATCATGCAAAATCACCTAAAAAAAAGCACTGGCTCTCTTCCTTTGGACTGTGTGAGATGTCAGTATGTAGCAGTATGTTCATACTGTCCATCAGATACTGTGCTCTGAGTACTGCTTGTTCTGAAAGACTGGAGCGTCGAGAAGCACCATGGCAACAGCTTCAGACCGTGCTCTTTCTGAGGGTGAACTCCTGGGTCTGGCAGCCTGTCATGGCACAGTCCATTGAAAGAGTGAGGGAAAAAAGAATACTTTATTGGCCTGAGTAAAGGTAATAAGATTTGCATTTCTATCTGTTCTTTCTGAAAACAAAGGTGGATTTTACTGCATGAGTCAGTGACATCATAAAATAGGGAACAATGAGCTCTTCAAACGACACGGAAAACAGTAAAAATAGTGGTAGAAGTGAAATTAAATTTGTTCCTATTTACTTAATATATGTTCCAGGTCTTACTGTGCACAATTTTTGTGGTATACTTTCACCTTTAAGTGGTAAAAAAAAAAAAATTAAAAAAAATTAAATAATTAAATGAAAGGTACATTACTGTTCAAAAATTTTGGGTCAATAACATTTTTAAAATATTTTTTTTCAGCAAGGATGCATTAGAATGATCAAAAGTGACAGTGAAGACTTTGGAAACCTGTTGCCACCACATAATAATAATAATAATAGTAGTAGTAGTAGTAATAATAATAATAATAATGATGATGATAATAAATATTAAAAAAAAATAAAAAATTTAAACAAAATTACATAAAACATAAATTAAAATTTAAAAAAGGTTATAGAATTGTGAGATGTCACAGATACTACTTTTTTATTTAAAACAAACAAAACCAGGAATTCAGAGAAAAAAGTTGCATTTGTGAGATTTAAACTCAGAATTAAGAAGTGCAAAAAACAAAGTTCGAATTGTGAAATAAAAAGTCACAATTACATTTTGTTTTATTTTATTTATTTAATTAATTATGAAGTGGAAACATTGTTACAAATAATTGTATTTCAGATGAAAAACATTTCCTTTTTAACTTTCTGTTCATCCAAGAGCCCTATAAAGAATCCACAGTAATATGAAGATATAAAGCATGACCACTCATTTCAATATTGGTAATGATAATAAATGTTACTTGAGCTGCAAATTAGAATATTAAATACTAGAAGCTTTTTATTATTTTTTTTACTGACCTCAAACCTTTGAACCTTTGAACAGCACTGTATTGGGGATTTTAAATGTTATATTTTTTTATTCTGAGGTGGAAATGGAAATGCCCTTCCATATACCAGTGCACAAAAGTTCTCGCCCAACGTCTCCAAGCCCTCTTATTTTTCATTCCCTCCAATCACCTGTCATATAGAGCATTTTCTGCTGTTCTGTTTGGACTGTTATTTTCCTTTCAAGATGAATGTATCTAGCAAAGCTGGAAAGAGTTTATTTCATTGTATTTAAATGTTCAGGCTTTTTAATTATTCCAAAAAGGCCAATTATCGTGCGATTACAGTGCACACAAAACCACACGATGAAAATGCTCACATATGCCGTGCACGGACCAAACCTGATCCGACTGGACGCCGCTCGTGAGAATGAGTCACCACGAAGATGAAACCCGCTTGAGTGTGTAATCTAGGTTTGAGAGCAGGGTTGTGTGTCCGCCCTCAGGGCTTCTGAGTAAATGCGGAAATGACATCTTCATGAAGCCCGTCCATTGAGCAGCAGCTTTAATGAGAGGTCTCGCACCAGTTACTTCCCCCTCAGCGCACGTAAACAAACGTGCCCACACACAAACACACAGTTTTCACAGGGCCGCCCCACCCTCGCCCGGGGCAGCGGACACTCAGCGACAGCTGGGACTGTATTTAACTAATTCACAATCAACCAGTCTTCCCTCAAGCAAGCGTGCTAATGAATGTCTCTTTCTCAGGAATCGGGGGCGAGGAAAAGCTCTGGTGGAGGATGAAGACAGCACAGATGGAATGGAGACCGCAGAAACAGGAAGCACACAGGAGACAGGTAACTGCAGCCCTCTTTTCCTTGCTTGCTTTCCCTCTCTTTTCTTCTCTCCTCCCCCACATATACCCTGTTTAAACGTCTTTTCCCAGCACTCCGGGTTTCCTGTGTCAGTCTTTTCTTTTCAACCGTCACATCCCCCTTCCTCAAGAGTGAGAGAGCGAGGCTGCCTCTCCTCTGAGGCGGTTCCAATGATAAACAAAATCACAATGTGGAGCCCAGAATTGATTTTCTTTCCCAGCTGCGCAGTCAATCTAACTCAAACCTCGGCCGGCCGAGGAGGAGCTTTCGAGAGGCTCGGCCGTCCACACTCCTTGAGCAGGATTGATGAGATTTTCGCCCGTCTCCGCATGGCTCTGCTCTCTAGCTCTAATTGAAAGGATTTGACTCCAGCCACAGCCTTTCTGCTCTGGAGTCGCCCCAGCACCTCTCAAGGCATGTGATTGAGGTTCGCGGCAGCCGCTGGAAGCTAATGCCCGCTGAAAGCCTTTTAAAATCTCATCTTGTGCATTTTCCCCTCATTTTCTCGGCCCTTTTGCCTGCTCGTGGTGTGTTGACGGTGTGATGTACGTTCAGGTTCACAAGCTGATTAATTACTTGTTTTGGCTGCAGTTAGGGAGGGGTTTGGAAATTAGTGTTATTTGGTGAAGGCATTAATATGACTGTTTTTTATTCTTACTCCTAACTCTTATAGGGGTCATCATGAACTGCCTTTGTTTTTTATTTTTTACTCTTCTCTGAGGTCCACTTACAATGTTATCAATATTTTTACATCAAAAAACATCATCATTTAGAGGTAATATGCTATTTTCTGTTCTGTTATTGACCCCCCTCATCAGAACGCTCTGTTTGAATAATTGTAGACTCGGAAGACTGCTATGATTGGCTAACGTTGTATATGTTTGACAGACTACATCATTCACAGATGGACTGCTGTGTTTTAGGCTAAAAATGCATAAATACTCATATCAAGTGATCTGTTGAACAGATAAAGCAATAGTGATCACATAATAAAAACATGTACTCACACTTGTGTGTTGAGACATTTACTGTCAGATCCACTCTAGTCAGCACAGCATCATCTTTTAGTCTCAATCTTTCTGAAAGTCCCACGTTGAATTGTGCAGTAAAATGATTTGAACAAAGCACCAAGTTCTTACTGACATGGTTGGATGTTAATTAAAAATAAATTTAATCTACTTAATTTTATTAATCTACTATTTAATTTTTACTTTTGTAATGCTGGGATCAGAAGAAGGCAATGCAAAGACCATCTTTATTGATTGGTTTCTGCGTAGGCCTCTCTCGTAAACACTACATGCATGAGTCGGTGGGCGGGGCTAAACAGGCAGCGATGTAGAAGCAGGTGTTGATCATCTTCTGCGGAGACCGTGCTTTTCCACACTATTACATAAGCTGTCATTTTGGCAGACAGGATTCAGTATACGCTGTTTTTAGACTAACAGTAAAGTTTTGAGTTCTGAAACATACAGGATGATTTTATAGTACCATGACCTCTTATATGTCAAAAGATCAAGGGAATTTTGGTTTCTTAGTTCATGACCACTTGAAGTGTTGTCACCTCACTAGTGTGGCAATGTTTTCTTTTTCTGTGGACACAAATGACATCTCAAATTGTTTGGGTTGTTGAGAGGAGGTGTGCTCATCATTATGAAAGCATTAAAATTAAACAGACATTATTAACTGCAAGAAAAATATTAGTTTATTTAACTGACCATAATTTATGTATCATCAAATTTACACTAACATTCAAAGTTTGGGGTTGGTAAGATTTTTAAGTGTTTGTGAAAGAAGTCTCTTCTCACCAAGGCTGCATATAGTTGATGGGGGGGAAAAAGTTAGGAAATTTTATTACAAATTAAAAATATTTTCTTACTGGAAAATCTGCACAAAATATGTCATCCGTCAGACTTTTGAGAGCTCCAGGGCTTTAGTTAAAACTCTTGTATTTCTGCATTTTTCTAACACCAACTCACTGACAGCTCACTAACATTGGATCAAGCCCAGTGCATTATGTGTGTTGAAGTTTCCCTAGCTTTTACCAAAACTGAATGCCACTGTCAGCCAAGTTTAATTGAAAGCCCATCTTGCCAGTGCTGAAATACACCTGTAAGTATCACTACTTTTAGTTACTCCCCAATGCTGCAGGAACCCACAAGTGAATTTATCATGCTTTTAGTCTTGTCTAAAACCTGAAGTAACAACACTGTACGAATATTTTCACAAAATAAGCCATTTTTCATAGTTGGATTAGTTGAAACTGTCATAGTAGTTTCTTCATTCGTTCTGTGGAGGCTGCGTGGAGCTGTAATAACCAGGTGAATTGTCTTGACACTGCAGGAGAGCTGACGCTGCCTTTGAATGTCAAGTCACTTTCACCTTGGAGGCTGGAACACCCCCCTGCAGTCAATAATACGAGCTGGCATCATTAAAGGTGCTGTCAGTAGCTGCTTAGCCTCCTGAACCCCTGAAATAACCTCTGTGTCAAGGTCACCACTGAAGTAAATGGCACCATAATTATGAAAGACCCTTCAGTACCCAGAACTACTCAAGATTTAAAAAAAAAAAAAAAAAAAAAAAAGAACTGCTGCTTCTTGGAGGAAGCTGTCAGCCTTTTCATTCTTTTTCTCGAGTGCCGTTCTAACTACATTTTGACTTTTTCTAAAGAAAATGTGAGTGATGTCTGCCTGTGCAAAACCCACTGCCTCAATGCTAGTGTTGCAAATGGTTGCCGGGGCATTGCTTTTCAGTGGCTAAGGTGTTCTGAGTCTAAGTTTGTTCAGTTTCTAGGGTGTTTTTTCAGAATCTTTATTTTCATTATACGACGTTGTAAAATTATGTGCAATCATGTTCAGTGCAAAATCAATCTACCACTCTACAAACAGCTTTCTTGGGGTGTTTGCCAAATGTTTTATAAATTTCTGTTTAGATGCTAACATAGTGGGTTTTTTTTGGCACATTGCTGATTAGTTTCTAAGGTTTTTTAGCATGTTGTTATTCAGTTTATAGGCTTGATTCTGATTGTGTTTAGCATGTGTTTACCCTTTCTAGGCTTTTCTGAGTATTTAGACATTATAGTGTTCTTAGTGTTTTTAGTACAGTGATTTTTAGCTGCTAAGGTGTTTTTAGCATGTTGCTGTTCATTTGCTGAACATTTCTAGGGTGTTCTGAATGTTAAACAAATTGGTATTCAGATGCTAATTGTGTTTTTAGCACATTGCTATTTAAGGTTTTCTGAGGTCTGAGTGTGTTTAGCATATCGCTATTCAGATGATAAGCTATTCTTCGTAGCATGCTACTGTTTAGTTGCTCGTGTTCTTGTTATTTAGTTTATAGGCTTTTCTCATTGTGTTTAGCATGTTCTTACCATTTCTAGTTTTTTTTTTTTGAGTGTTTGCTATTCAGACATTCAGTTTATAGGGTGATTTTAGCACGTTCCTATGTTTCTAGGTTGTTCTGAGTGTTTAGCATATTGTTATTCAGACGCTAACAGTGTTTTTTAGGACATTGGTGTTTAAGGTATTCTGAGCTCTTATCACTTTTCAGATGCTAATGTATTTGTGGTTGTATATATTTTTTTAGCGTGTTGCTATTAGTTGCTAAGGTATTTCAATTGTTTTACCATGTAGCTTTTCTGAGTGTTTTTCTGTATTTCTTAGCATCTCTAAATTGTTCTGAGTGTTTGTAGCAAATTGCTAGTTTAGTTTTTATGGAGTTGTTATTCAGTTTATAGGCTATTCTTAGTGTGTAAATAAAAAAAGTAAAAAAAAAAATAAAAAAAAGACTAAGACGGATACAAAAAAACCCAATTCTTTACCTTTCAGACAGACTTACATCAGATATATTTAACTAGCTTTCAAGTAAGAAAAAATTCAGAAACTGAATAATCAAATGTAAAACTAAAACACTGCGTAGTCTTCACATGAGTATACATCGATTCATAATAAAGCTACAAGGAGCTGTTTTCTGAAACTTCAAGCAATTCACTTAAAGGGATACTCCACCCCCAAATGAAAATTTAGTTGATATTCACTTACCCCCATGTCGTTCTAGACCAGTAAAAGCTTCGTTCGTCCTCATAACACAATTTAAGATATTTTAGAATGAATCTGGGAGTCTTGTAACTGTCCCATTGACTGCCTGGTAAATTACAGCATCAAGGTCCAGAAAAGTATGAAAAGTATGACTGTTAAGTAACAGTCGCGTGCCAAGTCTATTCTCTGCTATATGCATAGACCTGAAACATAACTTTTAGAAGTTGCCTTTTATTAAAATAATAATTCAGATATCACATGCCATTGCTATATGCGTATTTTACAGTCCCTTTCAGCTATTTTTCTAGTGGAAATAACTGATTGCTTAGAAAAATAGTGGCACATCTCTCCAACAACGTGCACAATTTGAGAAATCAGTTGGTACAAATGTTATGGGATGACTTGTTAAAATTTAATACAATGCGCCTACGTTTTGCTTAAATCCTTAACCATAAGTATAAGCATTGCTAATAATGATGCTTTCCTTAACAAGAACCAGTCACTAGTTTTCTTTGCAAATTGACCCTAATTTGTAGTGTCTGTTGTAGTTCCATTGAAGCCCTGTGCGATTAGACTGCAGTGGATGAGATGAATACAGGAGGTGGTTGACTGCAGCTGTGGTTTCAATGCGGTCTATTTTAAACCACAACTAGATCTCGGCTCACTAGGCGCTCTTAGTCACAGGTGACTCACACCTCTAATTGTCCACATTGTGTACGTTCCGAGGCGACAGTTTTCCCAATTTCTCTCTTATTAACACACGGCACATGTGCTCTGCATATTTCCCCATAAATCAAAATGGTTACTTGTTTGCGTTTGAAACAGCGAAACCAAAGATCCTGGGTCTTTCTACACTTTTGTTTTGCAGGCTGCTGTTGACATTGTGCAAATCCAGCCGTTGTTCACATGTCATTTGGGATCTTTAAAAACGAAACATATTGGCTTAAAACTGAAAGGCTGGTTCCCTGGAAACAATTAGCACTGTTCAGAATAAACATTTCATGGATGAAAATTCATTTGAGGCAAAGGTACGCAGTCAGAGGCCATTCATGCTTGTCAGTCTCATTAGCCGAGGCTGTGACGGTCCTTTTGAGGGATTCAACACTTTTACTGACCTGGAAATCTCACCTTTTCGGTTAAAAGAACCAGTCGCCTTTTTGATAAATGCATCATCTGTTTGTTTACTCCGCAATGAAAATACGCATTAGCTGGGCCAATTTGAAAATTACAGTCTTTTGGTGTCATTTGTGCTAAAGAAGCTGCAGTTTTTGAAGATTTCTGCCTTTTTTTATTAAGGTAGAGAATAGCTGTGCTTGTATGCCTGTTACTTATAGAAGGAAAAGAGGGCCACTTAAAAATGAACGTGAGGAAAACAATTTATTAATAAATAACTTTTTTTCAAATTGAAAAATAGACATATATTTCAAACCGTTTATTTAAATAATGCACTAAAAAGACAGAAAATGGGCATGAATAGACATCTTTAAAACTGAATAATGTTCGAAATGTTAAATTTCACAACATGCTTTTTTTTTTAAGTGATTTTAATGCATTCGTCATGCAGTTTAAATGTTGCATTAAAATGGTTTAGCAGTTTTTGTTATATTCAACTAAATTTTTCAAAAAGAGTGAAATAAATAGACCCACTTTCTTTTAAATGTACAAACATTATTCTTTTGATACAGTGCGCTTATTGTGTACATACATGTTTTATTTTCCTGAATGTAAATATAATAGACCATATAAATGACATAAAAATTCTAAATATAAAAAAATGTTTTTAAATTACTGTAGTGTATAAATTCATCTTTAAATAGGTGAATACAGCGGGTGAAACACTTATGCATTTAAAGTGCCCCAATTATGGGTTATGAAAGGTTCATATTTTGGTTTTGGGTGTCCCCAACAACAGGTTGACATGCATGCAAGGTCAAAAAAAACTTTCATTGTCTTATAATATGCATTTATTTTTACCTTATTTGCTCAACGACTCCCAAACGATTCGCTCAACGATTCATTTTTCCAAACACCTCCTTTGTGTGACGCTAATCTGCGGTGATTGGTCGATTTCATTTAGAGCAGAGCGCAGTGCTGCTTTGTGTACAGCGTTAACAGGGAAACAGCTATTTTTAACGCTTCAAAAGTGCACCTAGTGGCAACAAGTGGGTGGGCAATATGCTAATGTTTCATTCTGATGTCAACATGAAACGGCTTAAGATTCATTTTAAAAACGACTCAATTCGATGATTCAGAGTCGACTCTTTCTTTTGAGAGACAATGGGCCCTATCATACACCCGGCGCAATGTGGTGCAAGGCGCAGCGCACGTGTGTTTGCTATTTTCAGTCCGGCGCCGTTCGCATTTTCCCGTCCAGCGCCACGTTGTTTAATTAGCAAATGCATTTGCGCCCATTTGTGCGCCCATGGGTGTGCTGGTCTAAAAAAGAGGTGTGTTCAGGCGCATTGTTGGCGCGTTGCTATTTTGAGGAACTGAAAATAGACTGCGACATAGACCAACTCAAACCTGGTCTAAAGTCAATGGCGCAATTTTTTTTGTTATTTAAAGAGCGCGCTAGTAGATAATGTGCCTCTGGGCGGGTCCACAGCGCGCGTTGAGTTTGCTTAATATACACAGGGACACGCAGCAGCACACATGACAAATATTAAAAACTAAAGGATTACAGTGTAAAAGAATATTATTGTGTAGGTTACACACATATGAAAATGTAATGATGTACAGTCATTGCGTGTATCAGAATTAGGCTACCCATTTGCTCGCGCATGAGCAGATCCGTTTCTCTCCGGAGACGCGTTCAGTCTTTGCGCTTGAAAATTCCTCCGTGTAAATAGCGAATCCGCCGTGGCGCGAGCACAACTCGCTCTTAAAGGGAATGGGAGATGAGACTCTGATTGGTTTATTGAATATTCAGAAAATGCGCTCCGGCGCACGACCGTTTTCCCGACGTTAAAATAGCAAAAGTGGATTTGGACACGCCCTGAGTGCACCTGCGCCGTGCGCTTTACGCTTTGCGTTTAGATCGTTAAAATAGGGCCCAATAACTTTATACACGGTGCACTTTCAGATTTCAAACTTTCCAGGATGTTTTCATTCACTTAGAGCGGTGTTAAACACTGCATGAAAGGGAATTTTCAAAAATCCATAATGGGGCCACTTTAAGGTATAATCTTATCAGTTTTGTTGAAAATGTATGTATTGGTGCAGCTGTAACGAATCTCTCCTTCTGTGTCTGTCGTCAGTCACTAAAGGGCAGCAGGAGGAGACGGTTTCTGCAGAGGGGGAGGAAGAGGAGCAGTCGTCATCCCCTCTTCCTGCGAGCCCTGAGACGGGGGCGGCACAAACATCATCAGCCTCTGGAGAAGCTAAAAGCAGGTCAGAGCAGCATCCTCTCGCCAGGCTGAGTCACCGCCGGCGTGGGAAGCGTGCGCATGCGGCGTGTATGTGTGTGTGTGTGTGTGTGTGTGTGTGTCAGTGTGAACGTTTGTGAATGGCTTCATGTTTCAGCCTTTTTGGCTGTATTGTGCCTTTCTACCAAAATCACAAAATGGAAGGTCAAACGATCAATGCCTGCTGGCACACATGTGCCAAAGTATGTGTGCATGTATTGCTGTTGGCTACCGTTCTGTCTTAACAAGGGGGATGGGCACTTGTTCATCTTACTAAAAGAGCATTCTGGGTAAAGACGACTGCAGTGCAGGAACCCAGGAAGAAGTGCTAACGTGGCGCAGCCCTCCAGCTCAGAGAGTTCACTGTGTTTCTCAGAGATCAGTAAGGTGCTACGTGATATCAGCTGAAGTATGCATCCTTTGTGCTGTATGCAGATTTTCTGATTACATTCCCCAAATGTGCTGTATAGGTACAGTATTGTATCCCACAATGCATTGTGCTCAATTTGACCTTACATTTATAGTGTGACGTTTGACACAGAAATAATATTAATGATTTTTGACATTATTGGATATTGGTGGTGTCCGGTTGTCATCTTAAAAACATATCTTGTTTTTTTTTTTCCTATCTGAAAAGATGTATAATAACTGTTGGTGTCAAATAAAAGAAACATAATGTAGAAAAAAAAGCTGAAAATACTTATATTTAACTTGTAATAATAATAATAATAATTTTTATTTATATAGCGCCTTTCAAACACCCAAGGACACTTTACATAAGGTAAATAGAAACAAGAAAACAGAAAAATACAACTTATCACAATAGAAGTCGGATGCATTGCATAGCTTATCCTGCTGTTGGATACTTCACAATTTAGCAAATGTGATTGGCAGTCCAGGTATTCTATGCACACTGTGCACTGTATACATACCATATACAGCAGAAATGGTAAGAGTAAGATTTTAGTATGTTATTTCAAACTTTTTTGTAATTCTTTTGATTGGACCGCCAAAAAGATGATTTGGGTTCAAATACAAAAAAATGCAACCACATTTAATTGCAGATGACAAAAATGTAGCATACTACAGTTTGAAACATTTGTAGAGGGCGCTTTTCTTTTATTAAAAACAAAACGCGCTGTGCAGTATACAGTGTATATACTGCAGTATATAGCAGTGCGTAGCCTTTATTGCTAGTTTGAAGTCTTTTTCTTGGGTTTGTCTCTGGGTTTGTAGGCATGTTCATGCACCGTGTCTGTTTGTTTATGCTCTCAGCTGAATGTGCCTCAATGTTGATGTTACACTACAAATTTAAGGTTCCCTTGCCACACATGCACAAACACACATAAACACACAAACCCCTGTCCAAACAGTCAGCTCACCACGGCTGCGGCTCTCCCAGACTCCAGTCCATGAAAGGCTGTTAACAGACTGAACGATTAAAGGCTCTTTGGGACTGCCCATGAGGGCCAATGATGTGGGGACCCGTTTTATATCTGATCAATATTTGCTGTTTTCCTTCTTAAGCTGTGATGACAACACAACAGCCTCACTGATAAGTACTGGAGGATTCGCTGCAGTGGGCAAATGATTTTTTTTTGCAACTACATTAAGTGATAGAAGATTTGACGTAGCAACATTGCAACACAAATTAATGTTTGTCCAGTCTATAATGAACTGTGACTAAAATTGTTGTTTTCAAATTGAAGGAGTTTTTGTCTGTCATGAAGATCTGATGGTTGCGTTAGAAAGTTGTGAAGGAGTTACTCATAATATTGCCTTTCACGGTTGAATCTGTTGTGTCTAAATGTTGTGTTGCTATATTTAAATGAGTTAGCGTGAAGCCGTCTCCTCACTCTTATTCCAGTGAGGAGTTCTAGTTTAATTGTTGAAAATTTTCCCATTTTCAGGGAGTGTGAAAATAAGAGGCACAGCATGTGTGAATTCTAACACTCCCACATACTTATTAGTAGTATAAACTTTCTTGCTTTCATCTCCTTTGAGTGTAGCGTGTAGATATTTACACTCAGGTAGCTTGTTCTTTGGAGCTTTTGTTCTTTTGCAGTGTATTTCAGTCTTTTCAAATATACAGCGGGTAAAATAAGTATTGAACATGTCACCATTATTCTCAGTAAATATATTTCTAATGGTGCTGTTGACTTGAAATTTTCACCAGATGTCAGTAAGAACCCAAGTATTTCATACATACAAATAAATAAAAACAAATAAGTTCCAAAGTTAAGTTATGTGTAATAAAATGGAATGACACAGGGAAAAAAAAGTATTGAACACATGAAGAAACAGAGGTGCAAAAAGGCACGGAAAGCCAAGAAACCAGCTGAAATCTATCAGTAATTAAAAAGCAATCCGGCCCCTATAATCAGTGGATATTAATATTAGCTGGTTCAGTCCCAATACCTACAGTACCAGGATGATGAAGATGAAACATGGGTGGACATTTCAGCAAGACAGTGATCCCAAACACAGCCAAGGAAACTCTCAACTGGTTTCAGAAAAAGAAAGTAAAGCTGCTAGAATGGCCAGCCAATAACCTGACTTGAATCCAATAGAAAATAAGAACTAAAGATCAGAGTTCATAGAAGAGGTCCACAGAACCTTCAAGATTTGAAGACACTGTGGAAGAATGGGCCAAAATCACACCTGAGCAATGCATGCTACTGGTTTCTCCATACAGGAGGCGTCTTGAAGCTGTCATTACCGACAAAGGCTTTTGTACAAAGTATTAAATAAAATACTTTTACCAGTGGCATTCCATTTTATTACACA
>SCHK01022160.1:0-11064 GCA_004124795.1 Poropuntius huangchuchieni
GCATTTTATGTACTTCCAGCCTGTCAATCGACATTAGCGCATTAGCGCTACTGGTTTCTCTTAGTTACTGTAGAAACCGGAAGCGCTCTTGCCGGTATAAAGTATGAGCGGAAGTACATCACAATTCTCGTTGCATAGAGCCCATTGTCCAATTTTGCAGAAAAAAAAGCTGCAATTACAGATATACAGTAAAATTACATTGTGAAACAGTCACAATTATAAGAAACAAAGTCTCAAATGTGAAATATAATCCAATTATATAATACAAAAGTCAGATTCTGCCACAAGCTTGCAAATATGAGAAACAAAGTCAGAATTATGAGATTTAAACTGTGATAGAGTCACAGTTACCTTTTTATTCAGGCTTTATTCAGGTTTTGGAGGTTAGGATCCCAGTTATATTTCCAAATTAACACATGGTTATGACATTGATTGATTTGGTGGATTTGGTATCCTGATGGACAGGCAATATCATGAACTCCCCTATGCAGAAAAAAAGAGCATTTCTCTTTTTACCAAACTTTGAGACAATGGAATCAACCTGCCTCTAATTACTGTCCAGAACTAGCTTCTCCGATTCAAATCTTAACAGTAACCATGTTAAAAAATGATCTCAGATTTGCTACTGAAGGAAACTTTACCAGCAGCATCAAAAAGACAGGAGGGTTTTGAAGCAGGGCTGATGGATGATGCAATGACATGTGTCGATATTGGATCCTTCTTGCTAGCGGCACTAAACAAACCCAGCATTATGATGGTATTAAATTCAAGAACTGGTCGCTCTCTCATGTTGCAGCCAATCTGCCGCCACAGGCTTGGCTCTGGTCCATGGGGAGAATGCTGTCACACGTGTCTAGAGGCCACTCAGCCTTTGCGGTGTATGTATAAGTGATGAATTTTCAAACACGAGTGTTAGCCACATGCTTTTGTTCAGATTAAAGCTTCATACAATGTACTTACAGTAAAAGTCATTTTAAAGTTCTGGTTAAGATCTTCCCTTTACACCGAGGGCGAGGGCAAGCATTCATGGGGGTGTATGACTCTAGGCGACTATAAAACACAACACAGGATGACCATTCTTTATTTTACTCATTTTCAACAATACTGTGATGTGCAAGCTGACATTAGAGTATGTCACTCACTTTGCATAAAACAATCAACAACACGCACTGGGAGTCTCTTAGAATGCAGTTATAATGCCCACAATATTTGAGATATAGGGGTAAATAATGCCCTGAGATTTTGTCTTTTATATTTGCATCATATAGGCCTATGTCATATTTGCAATTTCACACAATAGAGCTGCCTTTACCTGAATATCAACATGATCGCAGACCTATAAAAAAAAAAAACCTCTGTAAAGCCAGGGAGATATATATTTTAATGGAACAGTTTATTGGAACATTAGACAAAATCATCAGGTTTTTATGGCCCTGAAAAAAAAAAACAATTCTATTCAGAGGCACAAACTAAGCATAAAAAAGCAAATTGGTGCAGTTGCTGATATTTACATGGCAAAAATGCAAGACTAAAATGTATGACGTTATTTAATAATAATCATCCTGTATCCTGTATTGTAGTTCTCAAATAAAATGCCATTACACAAAAGTCTTTTGTTTGGTGACAACATGGGAGAACAAATAATGTTTGATGTAACTGAGTTCTAACCATCATCATGGAAGCTATACTGTATATGATTTGAGAGATATGAGTTTAGTAGAGTTTAGGTTTCCTCAAATAAAGCTATTGTATGGCTTCAGAAGACTTGGAATATAATGCACTATAAGTGGACTATGGACTGCTTTCATTGCACTTTTATGTTTAGTTTTTGTACTTTTTTTGAGCTTGACAGTCCATCAAGGACTGCTGATGTATGGAAAAGCTGCACAAGCTTCCCACAGAAAAAAAAAAAATCTAGAAAAATTACACACAATTTCAACATGATCAGAAGAAGGGGTTTGAAACTCCTCACATCCATTTGCACTCATTGTTTGATGACATCTGTGTTAGAGAGAAGTGTGACTAAGACTTACACACCACATCATCCCACTCTATCCACTGACCACACATTGTATCTGTAGTTTTTACAGTCCTCAGCAGAACTGGTATTCAGAATGGCCTCTGAGGGCCACTAATGCAGGAGGGGCCCCATCCCAAACGCTCACCTTTCATTTAAGGTCACCTACTGACATTTTACAATAGCGATGAACATGCAACATATTGCAAAAGACCGGATGCATGGTTTATATTTCCACTGGTTTTTAATGCATCTATTCCCCCGGATTCAGTGTCTTTTTTTATGGTAAGAGAGAGGCCCCATGTTGCCCTCTCTCTCTAAAATGTGTTTTGAGTTAGCATTTTTTTATATTACTTAATATTTATGATTTGTGCCACTCCTTGTATTGTCTCGTTTGATAAATATTTCACAATACATCAAGGAACGGCAGCACTTTGATTCATCTGCCAGCAAGAGAACATTTTCAAGGCCACTGAAAGCTCTTTGCACAAGGGCCAAGAATATTCGGCTTCTCCCTCCATGTGGTCATAAGAGTGGATTGATCCTCTAATATGAGAGAAAACATATTTAGAATCATGTTCATTTTCCGTCAAGCTTCCTGGGGTTCCAACTTTGTAGAATATTCACTGAAATGGACTCTTGTCGGCTATGCTTAATTAATATCAAAACATTAACATTTTCAATTTAGATTAGGAGGATTATTACTGAGAGTTCTATAAATTGCTGGTTTGTCAGAGATTGGCTTCCTTTAATCAGAGGTTAAAACATTTACAAGCAATAAAGTTCTCTCACATTTTAGTGATACTTTTAAGTATAATGACAGAATTTTCATTTTTGGGTGAACATGTCATTCCAAACCTATGGAAGCGTATTTCCACCACTGAATAATAATAATAAAAAATATCACATTTCAGAATTCTGACATTTTTTCTCACAATTGTGAATTGACAAGTTGTATTTCTTACTTTTTTTGAGAATTGCATGATACAAACTCGCAATTCTGCCTTCATTTCTTCAATTGCCTTCAGAATTGTGAGATTTTAAAAAAGTCAGAATTACGAGATACAAACACGCAATTCTGAGAAAAAAGTTTTTCTGGCAATTTTGCCTGTATAACTCAGAACTGTGAGTTTATATCACGCAATTCAGAGAAAAAAAAGAATTGCCAGTTTATATCTCACAATTCTCAGAACTGTGAGTCATAAAGACTGATATTTTGTAAGAACTGTGAGTTTAGATTTTTTCCTCAGAATTGCATGATATAAACTCAGTTGCAAGATATAAGGTCGCGAGTTTACATCACACAGTTGTGAGAAAAAGTCAGAATTGCAAGATGTGAACTCACAATTGTGAGAAAAAAGTCAGAATTCTGAGATAAAAAGTCGGCATTACCTTTTTTATTTTCTATTCATTGACAGAAACGGGTTTCCATTCAAACCTGTATTACTTTCTTCTGTAGAACATAAAATAATATACATAAAAGATATCCTAGAGAGTTTTAATCAGATAAAAGAAAATGACAACAATTTTTTTTTATTTTGGGGTGAACTGTCCCTTTAAAATTCTGATGAAAATGCTGTTTACTCAGCCTCATGTTGTTTCAAACCTGTATGACGTTTTTATGTGGTGGACACTTCTGTGTTCCACAGAAGAAAGAAAGTCCATAGATTTGGAATGATGTAAGGGTCAGTAAATGATTAAAGATGTTTCATTTTTAAGGCTGCACTCTGCAAAATAAGTGACCTGGTCTGACAAAAAACAAAATAAGCAACCCATTTTTCATGCATAACAGCAGTTGCCAGATTCATATATGCTTTCTGTCGCACTGGCTGACATGACAGCGGCCTTTGGCCATGATCAACTTTTAAATGAGGAAAAAACGTACAACCACTTTAAAGAGCATATACCAGATACAGGGTAAATCACACCTGCATATAGAGTCCTGTATTTATTTATATACACACAAGCACATAAACTTATATGTGTGTACAAATTCACAAGCACAAAAGCAGTGGGGGAAAAAAATCTCACCCATAAACAGAGGACAAACTGAGTCAGCCATATGCTGTGGCATGGAGGGGGTTACAGCTGTGAGCGCTTCTCACTGGCCTGGCCTGGACCCAGAGGCTTAATAAAGGGAATTAATGTAGTGAATAATCTGTCAGATTCCCAAACACAGCTGGAGCGGACGTACAGTTCCTCTACATATATATACACGCTCACACGCACACACCTAAACAAACTCCCCCATACTAGCTCGTGCTAACTTCAGTTCTATCTCACACACGTGCAAATTAACTAATGCCTACACAAACATTCCTACAAACTCAAACATATAAACACAACACGCCTGTCCCTCGGGCCTTGCTGTCCTCTTTCTACTAATATGCCCTTCTCCCTGTCCCCGCTGGAGTGCTGGCCCGCTGAGAGACATCCAGCTGATTGTGAAAGCTGTTTTTGCAGCGCCACTGTGAGTGATTACACAATGCTGGCCAAGAATCAGAGAGCTGAGAAGCTCCCCAGCTCAGAGACCCCACTGCAGCCCCCAGGCACAAACCAACAACCATCACCATGGAGCACTGTTTGACCACAGCCACAGCTGCTGTGGAGAAGACCTACTGGGAGGTAAAAACGGGACACAGGCAGTGTCCACACGCAAAATACAAACACAAACACATGTTCACATGCGCAATATTGCATCAATTGGGCTTGGAATTTACAATCACCTTCCACAGCGATGGATGTAAACAAACAAGTATAAAACATATGCACTTTTAAAAATTAAACTATAAACTACAAGAAGAAATAAGCCACATGAATGGGATGCTAATAAACTAGTGGTTAACACATTGACTTATTTAGGAACCATGCCTGTTTCCACTAAAAAGTAAAACTGCTGTGTGACGTGACACAAGCAGAGCTATCAGAAATATATTAGATCTCTAAAGGAATAGAGCTCCATTCATTTTAAATCTGTTCTTATTTATTCACCATCATGTCGTTCCAGAATCTTTCTTTCTTCTGTAAAACACAAATGGAAAAATTCTGAAAGACTCTTGGTTGTTGGGGACTGAATGAATAGGGACTGAAGCATCAAAGTTTCAAAAAGCATGCAAATGCACCATCACACCAAGTGTTATAAAAGTCTTCTGAAGCCATGCAACAGCTTTCTGCAACCAATAGACTGAAAAGGAGGTCGTTCTCTAATAATCTTCACCTCCAACGAGCTTTTAATGAGCTGTTAACTGCTGCAAATGGACCATCTAGTCAGTGACTCAAAAGTGACACTGCTACTTTTTAAATAGCAAATCAAATTTTGATCCATTTCATAAAAGCAATCTATAGGCTGCTGAAAACCTGTAGGATCTGACACAAGTTCTGAACTGCTGATGTGTGTGTGGGAAAAAAGAAAAAAAAACCAGGGAAAAAATATTTGTGGTACTCTTGCAAAACCTAATTCTAAAAATAAAATAAAAATTATGCAGGTTTATTTTGCTTTAAGGTACAGAATGTTGCCATAGTGTTAATTTTGAACGCTTTTGTGAAGCTTGAAATTCCCAGTCTCCATTCATTTTAATTGCATGAAAAAGAGCAACCAGAACATTATTCAAAATTTCTCATATCGGTTAGGAAAAACACAACAAGACTAAGAAAATGACAGAATTTTCATTTTTAAACTATTCCTTTTGGAACAATGGCTATTTAGGACAAGTATAATTAAGCTGCTTAGATGTCACGCCTAAATAAAATGGCAAGCAAATGGTAAAATACTTTCTAGGAAGTTTGCTCTTCTGTTCCCACAGTCAAAAAAGAAAGAAAAAAAAAAACACAGTCAAACAGGGAAAAAGAGAGAAATATGGAAAAAGATAAAGGACACTTAATTAAATGTAGTGAGGACTCTGGGATGATCCCTACTTTGAGGAATGATTCTCTGGAGCGTCAATCACTTTTACGACTCACAGACAGCTGACAGATCCAACCTCACTGGCTCAGCTCCACTCGTGACCACTGCTAGGCTTAGCAGCTTTATGTAGGCAAGAAAACAAACCCTAAACACTGAGTCAAAGACAGTGCACCATTCTCACTCTTTAACAAAACAAGCATATCAGTGGCAATCATGTTTGACAAGACTTTATAGCAAAAAGGAATGGGGATTAGGTCAAAAGCGCGGAGCCTGGAAGCTGCCATGCTCTTCGTCAAAAAGTCTCCAACTAGTCTGCGAGTCCAGATCAATTCAAAAAGGTTTTCTGACAAATAGCATCACTTTTTAACTACAAAACCCTTTTTTCACTTGTTTAGTGATTTATCTCTTAGCTTAAAAGCTTGTGGCCCCGTGATTGTTGTTTTTCTACAGTGCTCCATTTGGTTAACATTTCTGCTTTATCATACATCTAACTCTACATTCGGGTAACTCCTACAAAAACACACAGGGAGACTGTCTCACACAATCCCGGTCCAAAAACCGCCTCGGAGCTGTAAAATATATACCCACGCAATCCCCTGACACACACCCACACATACAAACTTACACACTCCCACACAAATACACACGCATGTACACGGCCCTAGTGCCTGAGAAACTGCAAACTGGCAGTTGTCCAATATCAACACAGAAAGGTCAAAGTTCACATCAACATTTTCTTCGTCCTCCTGAGACGATGCAGCTTTTCAAACTGGGTCAAGGTTTATCCCGGTTCAGGGGCAATTTTCAAGGGTCACAAGAGATTGCTGCGATTTCACCAGGAGACAGAGGTGTGCTTTCAAGAGCAAAACCTCACTCCCTGCCCAAATATTTCCATTCCCGCTCTTGTTTAGGAGGCCACTCTCAAACTGTCCCGAGAGCCATGAGAAGGACTTTATGGGGTTTGCTGTTCCTTTTCAATTAGTCCAGTGTCGTAAGATGTGCCACAGCGGGTCTATCCCGCCACAATGTCGCTGGGGCCCTGCCCAGGAGAGAGCGAGGGAAGACTCACAGAGAGCCCCTAAAGCCAACTTCTTTAAGGTATTTGCCAGACTAAAGAACAAGAAACATCTCAAAGGACTACTAAAGTTAACCGACCAACACTCCCACACACTCCGAAGAGATAAAAAGAGATAAATTCTCATTTCATCACCTATTTTAGCTGAGTCAAATAAACTGGATAAACCAAGTGGTTGACAGTAAAAACTAGCCCACCTGAATCTATTTAAATGTAAGTCTGTGATTTACAGCGTAACAGCTAAATCAAATCGACACAGTGTAGAAAAGCGAACTACAGCAGGTAAGTAGCACTCTATAAGCAGTTTTGCAGGTACAGTAAACTGACCTCTGTAAAATAAGCTAAGATTTGTAATGTGAATATATTAGGGCTGTGAATCGATTTAGAATTTCAAATAAATTAATCTGACTAAATGAATTCAAATTATTTGCATATACATACACAAGTCTTCAATATTGTATGATATTGTGAAAAATCATTACAATTTAAAAGTGTGGTCCCACTTTATGTTAGGCGGCGTTTACTGCTATGTACTTAAATAAAAAAAAAAGCACAATGTACTTATTGTGTTTATATTGTATAGCAAAACACTTTCCACAAGGTTACACAAGGTTAAGGACAGGTTTGGTGGTATGAGTAGGTTTAAGTATGGGATACGGTGTAAGGGAAGGGTCAACAGTGTAATTATGAATGCAATTACAGAAATGAATTACAGATGTAATTACATGCTGGAATTTTAAAAATGTAAGTACAATGTAAAAACATATATGTACATAATAAGTGCATTGTATCAAATGATTAATTGAAATGTAAGTACACAGTAGTCAAGGCCACCTAATCTAAAGTGGAACCAAAATTGTTTTCTATTTCAATGTATTCATTATTTACAATATGTAACATTTTGTTTACACTTTATGTTAAGGTCTCTTTGTTACCGTGTAATTATGCATTTAAAGGGATACTCCACCACAAAATGAAAATTTAGCCTTTTTTTTACTTACCCCCATGTCGTTCCAGACCTGTAAAAGCTTCATTTGTCGTCGGAACACAATTTAAGATATTTTAGATGAAAACCGGGAGGCTTGTGACTGTCCAGTTGACTGCCTGGTAAATTACACAGTCAAGGTCCAGAAAAGTAAAATATCTTAAATTGTTTTCTGATGACAAACAAAGCTTTTACGGGTCTGAAACGACATGGGGGTAAATAAAAAGAGGCTACATTTTCCTTTTGGGGTGGAGTATCCCCTTTAAGTACTGAGTAATATTAATTAACTACATGTTCGTACTTACAATATAGTTAAGGTTAGGATTTGGCTTAGTGTTACTTCCATGTAATTATGCATATTGTTATCTAATAGTAAGTACATGTAACATGTAGCATGGACACATGTTACATGTTACACATCTTCACTGTCACTTAGTCACGTTAATGTGAATATTTACTGTTGGACCTCATCCAGCTGTTTTTGAACACAAAAGCTTACTAGCACAAAGCATGAAGTCCAAAAACTTGGAAAACTTTCCATGTTCTAACAGAGCCCTGTGTGGTATGCACACGGAAAACACACAATGACTGATGCTTCAATTGGGAATGACAGAATAAATGGATCACACTCCACCAGAATATGTCATTCCCACATTAAGACAGATTGAGGGTGAATATAGACAGGAAATACGTAAGCATCTAGGATTCATCATCTCAAGTTAATATATTGGCACCCAGTGTATAGTTATGTGTATGTTACCATAACATCTTTAAGTTTTGATTTCTCATTTGACTTCACAATGTCACACATTCACACTGGAGAGTTTTAAATTGGCGACAAAATGAGGAGAGAGTTAAAGAGACAGACATGTCTCCCCTCTCAGAGTGCATGTGACATAGGTCTTTCTTCTCCAAAAATATAAATGTGTGGATTAAAAAAGACTATTTATACCAACCAGACTAATTAAGTTTTATTTATAGCTCGTATCTTAAAATAGGCTCCACTAGCACAGTTCACAGTTGGCATTCATTAAACTTGGCGAGGAAAAAGAGGGCACTGTTATCACAAATGGCAGCTTTGTGTTCTATGAAAAATGAGCTTTTTCTTTCACAGCCCCATGAGAGAAGGCCAATGACCTTTTTATTTTCCCCCAAACAGCAAGGTGGGGGGAAGACAGACAGTAGCCAAGGTGATGCTATAAACTTCAGAAAGTGAAAGAGAACTTTCCAACAGAAAAACAGTTTACGATTTTTACATTTTAATCTTTAATTCTGGCAGAATTGTACAGAAACAGTCTTGCCAGTTGATTAAATTGAAACTGAGGTTTGAGGGTTTTGTATGCTATATGAATGAGGCTTCATGAAGTACCCCCACTTCTTAAAAAAAAAAATTAAAAAAAAGAATTAAGAGATTTAAAAAAAAAAAAAATGTGAAATGTAATTATAAGTTCATTTCTGATTCAAAAATGTTGACATCAGAGAGCTGCCACTTTGATCACNAAAAAAAAAAAAAAAAAAACACTGTGAAATGTAATTATAAGTTCAAAATTCAAAAATGTTGACATCAGAGAGCTGCCACTTTGATCACATGTAATGAAATGTAGATGCAGAATAAACTACGGCTTTGGCTCAGTTTACATCAATCCTTCATAAACACAAGGGTGTTCATTCCATTTTTCAGAGCCAAAGTCCAGTTTCGAGCAGAAATAAATATATTTCATTCCATGTGACACAGTTGATTTTCACATGGCCCTTTACCACCGTTTGTTTATCGAAAACTCCAAACGGGTTTTCCCTCTCGGAAAGAGCACTGCGGCTCTGATGTTTGCTGTGCACATATTCCATTTCAAAGCCATGTGGCTCCCTCTTTCTCTGTCAAAGAGCCTCTGTAACTCCCTCTCTTGATCTCTTCCCTACACACACATCTGTCTATCCACCAACATGTGCTGAAAAAAATGAAGGAAAATAGGAATGGGGTCCAAAGGTGCTCCATCAACCTCTCACGTTATTAGTGATGGTCCCTCCTTGGGATGGTTTTCAATCCCTTAAAAACTGTTGGACGGAGGGAAACACTCACTTAAAATCTTTTCCTGGACCGAGACTGCATTAGTTCAGAGTGCATGAAACCCCTGCCACCAAGTTACTGATCGACAATCCCTCAGTGTCCATTACGGAAGGCCTAGAGAGAGTTTGAAGGCAATAATCTACATTATACCGGCATGTTTCGACTTCC
The DNA here is from genome assembly GCA_004124795.1 of Poropuntius huangchuchieni. NCBI lineage: Eukaryota > Metazoa > Chordata > Actinopteri > Cypriniformes > Cyprinidae > Poropuntius > Poropuntius huangchuchieni. The sequence goes on from SCHK01022160.1 coordinate 10,215, forward strand.
AAGCAGGAAGGCAAATACGCAGGTTTCTGAAACTTTGCATCAATCACATGCTTACATCAGATGGAGGCTTATGTTTTTTATTAGGCACTTTGTGTTAGAGATATTAACCATTTTGCCAGAGGACAAGATCACATTCCCATCGATATCCGGTTGTTTTTGATTTGATTTCTGATGCGCCTCTGGGAATGCGTTTGGGTGGGGTTGACAAGACGAAAGAGAATGGAAAACTATTGATAATGTAAGTCATGAAATCACAGAACCACCTTAGGTTTTCAACACGGAAGTAAGCTATTTCCTGTGAATGTAGAAGATTTCTGACTCATTAGCTGTTATCCAACTTTTTCCAACCCAAATTATGGGAGTAGCTTCCTTTAAATTGTAAACAATCAGTGACTGCCAAGAAAAATTGTTTAAAGTTTGGCTCTATAAATGCTGTAATAATAATTAGCAAAAACTTGGTACAATGAGGTCACATTATTCTCCTCACCCTTTAAACATCAAAAAGAAACTTAAAAGTGTAATAGTATTAGGAATAGTTCACCCAAAAATGAAAATTTGATGTTTATCTGCTTACCCCCAGGGCATCCAAGATCTAGGTGACTTTGTTTCTTCAGTAGAAGTGGAACTAAGATTTTTAACTCCAACCGTTGCAGTCTGTCAGTCATATAATGCAAGTCAATGGGAACTTGATCTATGAGAAACAAATAACATGCACAGACAACGAGCTGTTTTTGTGAGAAAGCGAACAGTATTCATATAGTTTTTTACCTGTTAGTCTGCAATGTAGAGCTAGGCCGATTGTCTTTTATACTGCAATGTAGAACTCTGTTAGACTGCAATGTAGAGCTAG
>SCHK01022160.1:16647-30633 GCA_004124795.1 Poropuntius huangchuchieni
GACATGAGGATTTTTCATGAGAGAATTTTCATATTTGGGTGAACTATTGCTATGTATTTATACAATGCCAGTAGTATATGTAAATGAACAATGTGTACTCTGTCTCTGTTACTTGCATCGAAGCATCCATTTGTCAGCAAAATTCCCCCGAATGACGTAAAATGCATCTTTTACTGGAGTTTTCAAAGATCCAGTGCTTTTGAGAAAACGCCACGCTTCTGCATTTTTGTACCCCTGCTTATGCACAGTTAAATGAAGCCCAATGAATTATAGGTGTTGCTATTTTTCCTACCCTTTTGAAAAAAGGAAAACCACAACCTCTATAGCCCTTCTACTCCATAGTGTTCCATGTTAACCTAATTCTCCTTTTATAAATTTGCAAAAAAAAGCTGATGTGTCAGCTGAAGTTGTCCTTACCAAGCTTTGGGTTGTAGAAACCACAATTTCTGGGGTGCAACCTTCTATCTCTGTCTTCATCTTCATCCTCATCTTCATCATCCGAGTCATCCAGCGAGCGGCCACCCATCACAAATAAAACCTCCTGCAGGTTGAGGGCATTCTGAGTCACTCTCTGCTCTGACTCACCTCCTGTCATTTCTCGTTTCTGAAGGGGAAAAAACAATAAAAAAAACATTTTGATGTATGGAACGTTATGTTTAAGAAATTTCTTAAACATAAAAAGATTTGTCTGACCTCTCTACATATTCNTAAAAAAAATCGTTTTGATGTATGGAACGTTATGTTTAAGAAATGTCTTAAACATAAAAAGATTTGTCTGACCTCTCTACATATTCTCTCTACGAACTCTTTGGATTCTAGTGAGTCTTGCACCAATGGCTCCTTAAGCAAGTGCTCAGTAAGGTAGGATTCTGTGAGGAGGGAAAGCTTCACCAAGCCCAACAATTCTCGGAGATGGCAGATCCGATTGTCTCTACAATGCCCGACCCAGGCCAAAACAGCCTCGACACAAGACCGGTCATCTCTTATATGCAGATCCTCATCCTTCAAGCAGGCCACCAGCCTGTCTTTGTCCAGCATCAAGAGCTCCTCATGTTGTTGCACTGCCTCAAAGTTTTCTAAGAGGAAGCTCCATGCTTTCGCGACAACTTCAGGGCAGCCATGGATCTCTCCAAACTCAAGGATTCCCAAGCAGTTTGTGGCATCTATCTGGTGCTGCAGATATCGACTGCATACAGTACGTACGGTGTGGAACTGGAGCTGGCTGGATGTGCAGATGAGTCCCTCTACATTGTTTTTATTGATGGTGAGTTTCCCTGTATAAGCAAAGTCCAGCAAGGAAGACAACACATTGGGATCTACATCATGAAGCTCGACACGAGCAGCAATGCTCTCCACGAAATCTCCTGAGAACATGGAACGGAAGTAGTGGCTGCAGAGTGCAAGGATTCCCCGGTGACAGGGGAAATCTTGTCCACCAGCACTCAAGGTGACATCCACAAGTTTGGGTTGAGAACAGAGGGAGCGCAGGCCTTCTAAGATGCTCTGGGGATGGGAAGAGAGGCAGAAGTCTAGATCGTCTATATTACGCACCATGACGAAACTTTGACCTATGGCCTTAATGCATTCAGGGCCAGCCAACAGATGTTTTCAGCGTTTACCTACATAGGACAAGACAAATGGGTATAATCAGTCACATGCAATCCGATTGCGACACTGATGATCATAGCAATGTGGAGCCTCCTATGACCTAAGGACAAATTTTCAGCCTTTCTGCTTGGTAACAGAACATTTCAGGAACAAATTGGAAGAGAATGAAGTCATGTTAGCACATCAATATAAGTCAAATTATCAGACGATTATCGCCAGAGTTAAAAACAGGTTCTTGCCAAAGACAATATATCTGATAGGCACACTGGGAGAGTATAATTCTGAGAATGAAATTTACTACCATTTAAGATTCATTTCTTTGCCTTAGAGAGAATTTGCACACAAAACACACACAAAAAAATATCACTGGCGGAACAACAGTGGATGCTAAACAACAAAACAAGAAAACTTGAACTGAACTTACCTGCTCGTGAATGAAAGCAGAAATGATACATTATTCACAGTTCTTGTTTAGAAGGCAGACTATTTTTGTTGCTGCTGTCTGAGATGGGGGACACGCTGTCTTTTGCAGAGTCACTGGGACAGCATGCTTGTCTTTCACACTGCTATTTTTAGGCCAGTCATTCTGGGGGGGCTATACTCAGAATCTAAATAGGACTGTTAAGCTCCCACCTGCTCTTAAAGAGATACACACAACTTTCTGTATAGAAGTAAACAGTCAGACGATCATTTATTTAATCATTAGAGTGAGCAATATTGGTGCAAATGAAGTCTCTAAATATCTGATTCTCAAGGAGTAACAAAAACTTAACAGAAAAGGGCATTTAAATCACATACTGATAATTCTGACAAAAAGACAAACACTTCAGTTTATGGCAGTCTTCTACCCTGCACTCCTAGAAAATTGGAGAATAAATGGCAAAAGCATACCTTACATGTCACAACTGTATAAATATTGGTACAGGTTCTACATCAAATGCAAAAAATACATATATTTAAAGATAATCTCTTGTACAAATCTCTATGTACACCCCCCACCCCCCAAAAAAGGCTTATTGTCATTCCTCAAAATCAAATATCTCAGCCTCCTTTTCTTTCCAGAAAGCAAAACTACGGTCAATATATTTGCAAATCTCCTCATTAGTCAGACTACTAATATCTGCATTATTTTTCAGGACATCGCTCTCATCTGGGGTAGGCGTCTGTATAATGACTTTCGGCACAGGCCTTGTTTCTACCGTCATTGTCTGTTCTGAGTGTTCAAGCTCTGGTTGGCTTGATCCATCTCCGAAGAACTTCACTTTAATGTCCTCAAATCCATCCTTCCATTCCCGGTTCCCCGCCTCAATGTCCTGAATTACAGCTTTGTGAAAATCACGCACAGTCTCCCAGGTGAAACGCCCCACATGGTCGAACACTTCAAAGCACAGCAAGTGTCTCATTTTCCTCTCATCTGCTGGCAAATCTAGCTCAAGTATGTGAAAGTAGCCGAGCATGAAGAGGTCGAGTGTCAGTGTGTCGTAGTCGATGGGTGATCCATCCACACGGGGTAGGAACTGCTCAGGTGAGTAAATTGCCTGCTGCCGGTTGAGTCTTCGGATTTGCCGTGATGGTACAAATGAGATCATGCTTCTCCAGTTCCCAATCATCTTATTGATGGCACTTCTCTGCTTGAAGAAGTGCCCCAATTTGCCATTTTCCATGGCGTTCTTTGGAGAGATATCCAAGCTAGCTTTGCGTTCACATTTCGGCTTCTTAGATATATCCAGCGAATCAACGCTTTGCTTTCTCTGAGCATTTCTCACGGTTACAGTATAAGCCGACTTCTTCCAGTGACCCAGGAACAAGACCACAATACGTTCCTTGCGCAGGGTTGTACTTTCATTGGCATCACTGATGACATAGTCAACAGATAAATCATCGATCTGGTCAACTTCTGGTCTTTGTTCTTGTTTTTGAGAGACCTCATCTGAACCATTTTTTACAGGTTCTTTCTCTTGTTCACTCAATGATTCTGTCATCCCTAAATCATTTTCTGAGGAATCGTTCTGATTCTCAAAGTTGGACTTTAAGTTCCTCACAGAGACCCCAAACTGTTGAATCTCATTTTCTATCTTCTCCCTCCTGCCTCTGTTGGAGGCTTGCCTCTCTGATGGCTGAGAGAAGACACTCACAAGCTCTGTGTTTGGCATTTTGCAGTAGGGCTGATCTGTTAGGTTGGCCATAAGCAATGACATACTCTTCACAATGCCTGAAATACGGTTGCACCAAACGGGTAAGGGAGTCTGTGTAGCGTTCATGTACTGGGTGTTGACTGTGATGTTGACGATGGGCGCCGGAAGAATGTTTCGAAGTTCTTCGGCCAGACGAGCAAGCTCCATTTCGTAACCCTCGCAGTTCTTTTGCATCGAGACGCTCTCAATTTGCTTCTCTAGATAAATGAGGTCGTCCTCCGTTAGAAGCTCTCCGAATGGACCCAGGATGGCATTGTGAGCATGGGAGTACCTCCAACTGTCCATCTTTGTATATCTAGTACCACTCTCCTGTTAAATAAGATAAACATCCAGTTAAAAGTCAACCTGGAGAAAGGTGCAGTCAGAACATCATCTTAGATTTGTTATCTATGTATTTCAAAGACATTTAATGCAATATTTGTAGCTCACCTTTAATCTCTGGGTTTCTTGGTCAAATAAGCTGGCCTGTAGCTGTCGTACCATCACTTGTCTCTTCCATTCTGCTATAGGTCTGCCCTTCTCATCGTGCATGGGTACCAGGTAATCAATATCAGACAAATTAGCCTCCTCTGTCGGTAACACCACCATTTTATTCTACAAGAAAAAAAAAACAATAATGTATTGGCAAGTACTGTAGTTTAAACTGTGAGCTTAAGTACATGAAAAACAAAAACAACACAAGTTCGTTTTTTGTATTTTGTATTTTTTTTATTTTGATGCAGTTTTCTTCTGCATATATGCTAAAGTGCTNCGCTTAAGTACATGAAAAACAAAAACAACACAAGTTCTTTTGTATTTTGTAATTTTTGTATTTTGATGCAGTTTTCTTCTGCATATATGCTAAAGTGCTTTAGTACATTTCTTAAAAGTTTAAGTCACTAACCATTCATATAGTTAGTGTTTATGGACTGACAACCATATTTACTACTACTACTTTAAATCTAACTAAACAGCCCATGGATTTTACTGGAAAAGTGTGTGTGCTGTACATTTTTATGCTAATGGTAGTTAGCATAAAAATGAATGTAGTAAATATTCTAGATGGTGAATTCCATGACACTGGAATTGTAAAGAGTATGGTGGATTTATCACTAAACTAAACTGCTCCGGTTGAAAACAACAACTGGATCTAAAACCTCTGTCTTTCCATCTCCAAAAGTTATTGGATCCCAAAATGTAAAAAATAGGTTGTGTCCAGTTAAGTTTGATGTAATCACACAACAACTAGTTACCCAGTACATTTCTGTTCTCACACAAAGGCAAGTCTTGAAAATTAAAGGGACTCAGTTCGGTTATAGAATGCAGTTGTCATGTAACTCTATACAGCATTCTAATACAGGAATGACAACTGTATTCTGCTAGTGTGATGAAGACAACCTTAGATTCAATGATCATGAGAGAATGTGAATGTTAAATTTCTTAACTGAAACTGTCAAATCTGCTGTCAATCCAGATTTCTTAAGGCTGGCGATGGATTTTACATTTCCCAGTTTCATTTCTCCCATAACCAGTTTCCCTTTCTCTGGTACTGGCTTACTCGGAGGCGTACTGGAACTAAGGTTCTTCACCACTGCAATGACAATCAGAACAAGAACATCATTTGTTACTCTCATCTGTTTCCAGTTATGTTCTGATCATATTCACATAGGCTGATTACCATTACTCATTGAACTGGAATTAAGTCATCAAGTGAAATTAAGGAAGGATGAGTCAACGGTGACAGCAGTGCCCACAAAATTCTGTCAGGATTGCAGAACATACACTTACAAGAGCAATAGGGGTATTAAAAAGCCCCTTAGGGCTTTCTCACCCGAACTGGCCATGTGGATATTCTGGAAAGCGTTCCCATGTGAGGTAGAAGATGGAGGCGAGGGGGTAGTGGTGGAAGGGGGAGGAGAAGGTGAACGTGTTGAAGGGGGGTAACGGGCTTGAGGAGAATCTTCTGTCTCAGGATGCTGGTGGGGTTGAAATTAAATGGAAAGTCAGCCATCTGAAAATGGACACTTACTACAGCCGGTTATAATCCTTTAAATCACACTTTTCTGTCATAATATTTCTATTCCAAAGTCCCCATGAAGGGAACTTTTTAAGGCATCATTTGAGCCACATTCTAAAGCCGAAATTATACTTCAATTTTGATGCGATTGCAAGCATGTGTGTACATCTGGACATACATATAGCCATTAAAAGTATAGCCTACTTTAAGTGACAGAGTGTGCAAAAACAGGCACTTCCAGTGTCTGACAGATGAATGTTTTTGTACTCATTTAAACTAGAGCTGCATGTATCTCTTAAAGGAATAGTTCACCTCAAAAATAAAAATTCTGTCATTATTTACTCACCCTCATGTCGTTCCAAACCTGTATAAGTTTCTTTCTTATGTTGAACATGAAAAACGATATTTTGAAGAATGTTGGTAATCAAACAGCTGTTGGTCCCCATTGACTTCCACAGCATTCCTTTCCCTACTATGGAAGTCAATGGGGACCAAGAACTGTTCGATTACCAACATTCTTCAAAATATCTTATTAAAATTCATTTTGGAGGCTAACTATTCCTTAAAAAGTGAGACAAATTTAATAATTACTGAATAAAGCTAAAAATCCATTCAATACTAAAATGTGTGTTTTATACTTGTGCTGCATAGTTAGCTTAGCAACATGCTAACAACAAAACTCACCTTAAGACTGTCCATGTCTTTGTGTGTATTAGTGATCTGTCTATAATAATCAGAGCTGGGTTGCCGTGACACAGCCGGTTTCTCTCTGAGCTCTTCCTCTACAGTACAGTTCTCTTCCAGAGGTTGGGCAGCTGGACAGAGCTGCAATACAAAGAGCTTTTATTATCATCTAATATTTACAGATTCAGGTAGTGTGCCATCAAAGCACATTATTTCACACAGACCTGAAAGGCAATGGAAAAACAGGCCAATTATTGCCATTTGATACAGTACACAGCAGAACATCACAATCATACACATGAAAAACAGCTATTTGTGGTCTTTCTTTTGTGCAGTGTTGTGGTCCGCACAACGATATGTGAGCATTACAGTAAGAGGGGCCCTAGCTGGGGGGCAAAATAGTTGTACCTGAGCCCAACATCTAGATCCCACTTTACCAGAGGGAAAATGCCGAGTATATGGAAACATTTAGATCACCGCTGATGAAACTGTAATATCCTAATGGACTCCATGCAGAATGCATATCAAATGTGGCTCTCAAAGGGCTCTCTGTAAAACACACACACGCACAGAGCATCAAAGGGAACACTGATACGCCGCAGCATGCTATTTTGCTTTGTCTCTGTGAGGTGGTCCTCCCAATTTCCTCTTGCACGGCACTTTGATGTCCAAACAGCACGAAATGCGCTGTGACACGGCTTGGGCAAAGGCAGGAATAAATTTCCCAGAAGTTGTGCAATTCATAAATAGATAAAATTTGGGAGGGGTAATGTGGGTATGTGGGGCACAACTACATTAGCGAAGTGGAATCTCTTTCCTCTGTGACCTCTGAGCAGCAGTTCAGTTCCTCACTCACGATCAGGATGCATCTGTCTCTGTGTGAAGGTTTAATCAAAGCCAGTGAACACCATGGCACATTTGGTTTTCATCAGCTATCCTCTTCTGTGGCTTAGGCAGTGGATGCTGGAGTAACATGGTCCTCCCCTCCTCTCCTCTGCCTCGTGGGCCACACAAACACTGATGGAGAGAGTGAGACTACAGCAAAAGCATCAAATCCTTAATACGGTAATATGGTGGAAACCTGGTGCATAGCAATTTAGAGTCGTCTTCTTTTTCACCAGTTACTTATAGAGGAAAAGCTCACAGATAAAATCACTCGAATATGCCAGACTTTTATCTTGAAAACCGAAATCAGAACGAAGTTAGCAGAACAACACAGAAGAGCTGAGACAGAGACCGTGGGATATTTCTCAATGTTCTGTTCCAGTACATTCAATAAAATTATTCGGGGGGAAAAAAGAACCAGAAATAGCAGAAATATGAAGGCCTGCACTGTTTGTGTAAGGTTTGGTTAAGGTTAAAACCTCCTCATCTCTCTGCTTTCTGGAGGAATTCAAGACCACACACTTGTGTTGACACATAAGCAATACGTTCTAGGTTAAATCACTTTTACACCTTCGGTTAAAACACATGATGAACATGTTTGACAGTTTTTAAATTTAGAGAATTGAGTGAAACCGGTCCAAAGTGTCTACAGCAGCAAACCGTCTGTGCTGGAAAGTTAAAATGTTAAAATAGAGGATGATGAATGAGCTGAGGATGACATTCTTTCTATGTTAGCTGCTTTACATTAAAAAATGAATAGATTTTATAATACAAATAGTAACTGAATTATCCAAGCAAGCTACAAAATGTGAACTTTTTAGAAGACATTGGATATTTGATTGTAAATGCTCATTTCCCTTTGCCATCATTTAACGCTAACTTATATAAATATAATATTTCATACTGTAAATTACATTTTTGTGATACTTTAATTCAGTTTTAGCAATTAAAATGTTTGAGGATAATTTTTACTGTTTTGTTTTTAAAATATTTAGACAAAGCAGCATACAATTTGTCTATAGAATATAGAATTTTAATATATTCAACAAATTGGATAAATTTTAATTCTTTAGCTTAGAAGCTCTAAACTGTGAACTTTCAAAGGCACAATATAGATACTGCAATATACAAATACATATTACAGATAGACTACAATATGTAAAAACCTTCAATAATCACACTGAAAAAAAAAAGAGACCAACAATGCATTAGCTCTACAAACACAACATGTATTTAAAGCGCAATAGGTACTTACAAACTACCGTCCTCTTAATTATAGTCGATATCCACACACAGGCAGCGCCTGATCACTCTGTGTCACTAGATAGTGACACACGATGTGAACACCAAACCCAGAGATGTGTTGACTCCATCCACACCATCCCAACAACTGGCCATAGCCCAACAGACAATAAACAATAAACTCTGATAGGAGAATGTACTTAATAATTTACACAGTGGATTGGGTAGCCGGCAATGTCACTAATGAACAAACCAATCGGCACATGCGAACAAGCGAGCAGTGTCATAGAAAGCAGGAGGCTGTCAAATCAGAAGAAGCGGAAAAGCATTCATTTGTTGTTGTTGTTGTTGTTGTTGTTTTAAACTCTGAAACTGCATTAAACTGGGGACGTGACCTTACACACATCAACACTAATCAATAGAGAAAAAAAACCATTCTCAAGTCTGAAAGATGCGGCATTGCATGAGCAGAACCTTTCCATTATTTGTTTAATAATGTATGTCCTGGAAAAATAGGTGGCAATACAATCAGGTCAGTTAATTTATTCTCTCCAGAATCACCTGCAGACCCTCATGACTATGTGTGAAGGTCAATATGTCAGATAATTTGAGTGTTTTATGAAAAGGCAAGGTCAGTAGAAGTTGTAATTGGTATTTAACAATTTCTAAATGAATAGTTCATGAGATTAAAAAAATAAATACAATGAAAACCAAATGAAGCCAAAGATTTCTGACACACGTTTTAAACTAGATTTTAAAAATATATTTTTATTCTTTTATTTGTCATGGACACTGTTATATGTCCTTGACCCAGGTACTTTCTGGAAATCTCAACAAACACTCTTGTGAAATACAATGTGTAAATGCTTACAGTAAAACAATGGTCTTTAGTAGAAATAAATATTGTGTCAGGTTCAGATTTTGTTGTTGACATCAAAGGCTGTGACTCAAAATGAAATCCGTGCTATTTTGGTGCCAATTTATTAATCAGTTAAGAAGAAGCAGGTCAAATTCATGGACATGCCCTACATCTGAATATGCATACTTCTCTAGAGGCAAATCAAATTAGTAGAATGCCCAAAATACTCCCAGATGACCCGCTGCATCTGCTGAGATTCTGAAGTGTGGAACCAGTTTTCTATCCCATAAAGCCAGATGACCTGAGAAAGCATCAGATTCAAATCTAGACACCTCATTTGACAGTTTAACTGCAACAGGTACCAAGAAAGTTATTACCTCATAAGAAAGAATGTAGAACGTAGTATTTCTCAGAATGTTTTCATACTGTATATGTTCATTATAACCGAGAAGTACGATTATTCAAATTCAGAGCATATGAAAGTACAAGATTTCAGAAACAGCAATGCCCTTGTTTGGAAAGACCATGAACAAATCAAGTTCAGAACAACATAAATACATTTCAGTGTTTGATTAGAAAAAAAAAAAACTTGTGCTGTTTTAGGTAGCACTTCATTTGCTTCACTTCATTGATCAGTGTACAAAAAAAAGCACAATGACTTCAAGACAACTGCCTTAGAAGATGAAAAAAGGAAAATATGAAATGAAGAAACCCTGAATTTGCAGGTGCACAAAAAACATATACAAAACATTTGTTTGGTGTGCCATTGTACACTCTCAATTACACGGTAACACTGTTCCATGTGTAGCGGACCACTAAAGGTCAAAGCAATCAGAGCATTCTTGAGATATGACTGAACGTTGATGAGAAACACGTTGAAAGATTCCTCTCAGGGGGTAAACTCGTAAAAAAGCTCCCTTACCACCCCCTAGTGGCCGATTAGCGCTGGCATTTCAATAAAGGCCCCATGCTGAACCAAACTCTCCAAGCATTTTTATAATGCTTGAAAGTACCTGCAATAAACAAACCACAGAGCTTCACTGTTCATCGCGCTAAGAACATTTTCCAATCTAGCGAAATTTTTGTTGTTGTTGTACTGAAATAAACCTTCTTTGGGTAGCCAAAAGAGACGCATTTAATACAGCTGGCCTCTTAATTCCCTGCCTGAATAAGATGGGAGGAAAGCATATATGCGTGTTGTAAAATAAACCCTTGATCTGTTTATTTGATTGCAGCTGTCTCAGGGAGAAGGCACTCACACTTTGAGCAAAGGGCCGTGCTCAGGGAGGGTGACCTCTTTGGGATGAAACCAAAACATGAGGAAATACCTAGCACGCAACTCTCTGGCCAAACGCCCAAACAATCCATTACAGGCACCGTTAGGAAATGAGATGGCCTGTCCCGAGCACTCTGAGGTGGAATAAAACCTTGTGAAGTACGCTACAACTTACAATACTATAAACGGACCAGGAGGAAAACTAAAATGCTTTATTCCTAAAATAATGCTGATATGGTCCATACAGAGTCTTTCCAGTGAGAGGACTGAGTCAATGAAATATAAGGGAGTGCCAAGTTCTTTTGTGATACACATATTTTCAAAAAATCGTATTAAATATACTTTTCATTGTAAAAGCCTAATATTTAATTCAAAAATAACATTATGTGTTGTTCAGGAGGTACATCACATGACATTTTACAACCTGAATTAACCTTGCCTTGTCATAAAAATGTCAAATTATTTGATATACTAAGATTTTCTTATGATTATGATTTTTTTTCATTGTAATACGACATCAAGACAGTTGTACCTTCCTGACATTTTGACTTTATGTCCCCCTAGTTTTTATTTATTTATTTAAAAGTTCTATTGTTTGAAAGTTTGGGGTTAGTATGATTTTGAAGAAAGTCTGCTACAGTACATTAATCATAGCTGCATTTATTTGATCAAAAATACAGTAAAAACAGTAATACTGTGCAATATTATTACAATTTTAAATAAACGTTTTCTGCTTTAACATGTAATTTGTTCTCAGGATGGCAAACCTGAATTTTCAGCGGCCAATACAGTCACATAATTCTCCAGAAATCATTCTAATATGCTGATTTGGTGCTTATTATCAATGTTGAAAACACATGTGCTGCTTAACATTTGTTGAAACCGCAAAATTTGTTTCCGGTATTCTTTGATAATCAGCATCCTACTGACCCCAAGCTTTTCAGAGTCAGTGTTTATCAAGTTAGACTGTACATAAGTCTAGTTTTTACTGGAGAAATCAGCAAAAACAATGTCTTCTAATATGTATTTATCCAAGGCATTACTGCTTGTTCAGATGTGTTACAACGGAATTAGTGTTAAAGGAAAAAAGCTAAACAATCAAATGCATGTTTGAAGCCAACAAACATCCTGTTCTCCAACCGATTTGATAGATCAAGTATCTGTTTCCAAGCATTAGAATGGTAAAAACCCTGAAACCAAACCCTGTGGATCCCATAACCAGCTCAGCCCCCGGCCCTATACCTGAGCTAGGCCGGTGAGAAGGTAACTGATACACCCCCAGCACGTAGAGAGACTGCGAACGGCTGCATCTGATGCTTCAACAGCCTCCCTTCACTAATTAGATCGCTATTGTTGGGACAGGTCGTCTTAATTTTTGACATCTAGCAGCACCCTGAGTCTCTCACATCGATATAGGAGCAATGAATAGTTGATTTATTCATGCCTATGTTGACAGGGAGCTTATATTACTACATTAGATCTATGGAAAAGTGTGAGAAGGGTGACTGGAGACCATGTAATTAATTCTGTGAAATCTCAGATATGGTACTTCAAATTTAATGAAACTTAATGGAATTCTTAATTGCTGTTGACATATCAAAAACATGGTTTTAAGTCCAAGATCTGGCTTTATTTGTTTTATACCAGAAACATTTCAGATTTATAATCAAAAACTTGCTTTATGGTTTCACTCTAACTTGGAAAAGTGGAAAAACTTTTTTTTTTTTTTTAATTATCTGACAAAATGAAAAAGTATTTGCAGGTTCAACCATGGAAATCAGCTTGTATTGTCATAAGTTTGTCAGTATGCTTACGATTCAACAGCTGAGTAACCAATATAATCCATAGAGGTTTGCATAACATAAATTTATGGCCTGTACCTTATACAACATGTTTATTTAACAGAAATTAATATTCAGCTCCTCTACAATTCGTTCATATGGATTTTAGCTCACACATTCAGTATTAGCTTGTTAAACGTGTTTTATCAGCTAAGCAAGGTATGTTGGAAGAAATCCAAGATTAAAAAAAATCTACACTTCTTGAATGGGAACAGCAAAAACAGCTGCTATTTCTACCGCCTATTAACGCAGATGGACATCTTCAAAAAAGAAAAGAAAGAATGCACAGTTGTGAGATATAGTAAATCACTAGAACAGCAGTATCCCCCGTAGACTGATCCATCAATTTTGTGCTCTAAATGTGGAATTAATTCCTTTTCCAATGTGGTTCAGTTGTTGTGCCCGCCCTGACAGCACTACCATGTTCACCCTTGAAAAATTTATGACTTAAATTGAGCAGCATCTTATTTACCACGTGAAACAAGAAGGCTGAGAGGCCATTGAGGTCCACTGCGCACAAAAGCTTCTTAGAAAGTAGGTGCTACGTGACACCTTGAAAGTTACTGGCCTGATTTTTATAGACGCTCTGACATGTCAGTCAAAACAAATCAATCATGGAAGATCTGGATACAGGACAACTAAGAGAACTGACCTTTTGAGGCAAGAAATGTATTTTGGACGAGAGCTTTGCTTTCTGAGTCTGTCTATGTGACACTTCACTGCAAGGTCACATGATGTCAACAACAGATCATTTTTAAACATTCATGGTATGATGTTACATCCAAGCCATGTGTGACAACCTTTGACCCTTTTTCATAATTATAGATGTCTGTCCATTTTTTATTTATAACAACACATAACAGTATAATTCAATAGGACTGACAAAAATGGTCAAAAATAACATGCACCTCATGATATTTTTCAGTAGTAGAGAATCTAAGGAGTTTTTTATTCTGCAATTATTCATGTATATTTTTATATAGTTTACGTAACATAAATTAAATGTAATCTGCACTGTATATATTTGTTTTCACTTGCATTAATTTTTGAATACTTATATTTAAAATAAAATGATGATGTGGCTTAAAGGTTTAAAATGGTTTAAAATTATTTTTAAAATGTTCATTGACTTCTATTACTTTACACTTTAAATGCATGGTGGCAGACCTCAACTCAAGGCGAGACACTGCAGGTGAATAGGGTAAAAAAAAAATCTAATAGTTATCACCTTACTTACCTGATTGATTACTTTGATAATTCCAAAAAAAAAAATTGTATTACAAGTTTTCTAAAATGTTAGATTTAAATATGCAAATGAGGCATTATTTAATGAAAAATGCTCTAATTTGCATTTCTAGAACAAAAATCTAAACACTGGATGAAGTCAGTTTCAGAATTCT
>SCHK01022307.1:7704-24375 GCA_004124795.1 Poropuntius huangchuchieni
TGGTTATTATACAGTGAAAACCTGAGACTTTTTAAGAAATGTTCTGTGAGCTGTAGATGGGAGTACACTTTTTAAAAGCCTGTAGAATGTCCCCATAAAACACACATGTATTGCACACAGAGGGTCTGGGACTTAGGAAATAGCATTTACATTGCCAAATTATAAGGACATGGTCCCTGTCCTCCCTGTAATGCTGGTGCGTATTCAGGTCAAAAGTCCTTGTAAACCACAAAAACCAACCACTTCGTGAAAAGTGGGGACTCTCCATAGGCGTAATGGTTTTTATACTGTGCAAACTGTATGTGCCATTGCCCTACACCTAACACCTACCCCTCACAGGAGACTGTGCATTTCTACTTTCCCCCCAAAAACTCACTCTGTATGATTTATAAGTGTTTTTAAAATTGGGAACATGGGCCAATGTCCTGAAAAGTCACCTTCGCCTTGTAATACCTGTGTCATTATACACATTTATGTCCTGATTTGTCACAAAAACACACACACACACACACACACACACACACAAATACTTCAAGTAAAGTGACTGTACAATATTTAGGTTAAATATGTTTCCTCATTCCTCATTTTCACAATGTGTCCAGAAGAGATCTGAGATTACAGATCACAATAGGTTTTTGTAGTTGAACTAAATAGCCTACACACACCTAAAAGAAGAGTCATGTCAGTCAAGTCAGAACAAGACAGGGACTATTTTAAGTGTTGAGCAAGAAGAGACTGGTGTCCTCAAAAAAACATCTTGAATCTGTCCTGTTTCTCTGATGTTATTAGGGAATCACGACTGACTAATGTTTAGTAGTTATTTTGTATAGATAGACATATAAAAGCACAGTCCAAAGTTTATTGGAAATGTTGCACAGATCTGTATTATTTCTTCTAGTTGTACATTTTAATGTTACCATAATATATTGCATAAAAATGTTTAAATAGCAAAGATGGAAATTATATTAGTTTGTTTTCTTTTATCACAATATTCTAATTATTCAATAAATTCCACTACATTTATGAAAAATCCCAGGTGTTTCTTAAAACATGTTTTTTTCACTTAGTCATCATTTTATAGGTTTTCCCCTATTTCGCAATATCTGTTTCCATCCTGTTAGTTTGTAAAATCCCTTTTAAAAACAAGCCAGTTGCCTTACGTCATCACCCTACAGGAAGTGACATCGATTTGTTTGGAGGGAAAACAACAGTAAAAACAGGTTTTCAGTGAGTATTTGCAATGACTTTGAGATCTGTAATGTTTTATTGTTAGTTGGTTTCTGTCACTTTAAAACATCTGACACGTTTGATAAAAATACAGGAATGAGTTATAATATCAATTTACAAAACGAACATTTCCTGAAAGATACAAAAAACTCACACACAAAACTCGGTCCTTGTGCATTTGTTGAGTCTATGTTAAGAGACCAATAGATGGCAGTGTTGTAATGAAGTGAAAATTGATTTTCTTATGTGAGACCCGATTTAATTTGGAATTATATGTTTAATTTAATAGCATGAGCTACTGGAGTAGTAATTATTATATAGTGGTAGAGTATTAATATAGAGGTTTTCTTTTCATTAGTCTGTGTTAATAACTTAACCCTGTTATCTCTCGTCGCCACCTAAACACTCTCAGTTGCTTATCATTCACGAAGACAGTTGGTTTTTCTAATAGGGTAAACATTACATATGTACATCATACAAGACAAAAACATGTCGTATAGAATGAAATATTAGCAGAAAGTTCTAGGAGAAAAATAACTTCTTTCCAGATGCATCCTGTTATTCTCGCGGACCTAGCTCAATAATCTTGATTAAGTGAATAATAATAAAGAGAGGAAACAAAGACAGGTAAACTCACAGAGATATTTTGGCAGAGAGCTTAATGTAATTTAACAGTCTCTCTCTCTCTTTAGACACAGCCTGTTAAAATAATAGCTGTCAATAGCTTCTGTCATTATTTTTAAGCCTTCTTGTCCTGTAAAATTTAACAGATGTGACACAAAATCAACTGCTTGATAGTGAACTTGATTGCTAAACTTGATTACCAATTCACCTTCTTAAAAGATTAAATGATTATGTAAATGTCCTTTTGTTTGTTTTATATGGAACTTAATGGCAGAAGAACATTACTATGCTTATTTCAGCCTCAAACACGTTTCAGTTTAGTCATTTATGAGGCATGACATGTTTTCTCATGATGTCGGCCAAAGCATTACAGAAAATGGGATTGAATTATGGTCCATCCTGTCTGATCTCCAAAATAACCCTTTAATTTATCAGATTGCTGGGTGGTTTGATGGTGATGAGGGACATTGAGCTGGCAGACTTGTAAAGTGGTGGTTGCTGTAGGTCAGTTTGTTGGAGGCAGACGCTCTACGAGCCCCATCATCTCTGTGTTGATGGTCCAGTAGACTGACTGACTGCATGTGCTCCACAGTGTCCAGTATGAGCTCACACTTTAGCCAAAAGGACTTTAGGACCAAACAGACCATCAGACTGCTTTTATAAATGGCAATTGAGACTAAAGCATTGGTGAATAGAGTGTCACCAGGAGTACTCATTTTGTGAGTATTTCACATTTTGAATTTACGTATAGGCCTATTTAGGCCTATATTAATTAATTATGGCATTGTGTTTCTCACAGTCTTTTAGTTACATTGAAATTTGTTGGGGGAACATGTGACAACTTCAAGGTGGTACTTGATTATTCTTCTTTGATTGTAGATTGTTTCTGACACGTTGCATGAATAGAGTATAAATTGGGCATGGAAAATTAAATCATTTTTTTTCTTTCTTAACAAATGGTCATTGAAAGGATGAATTGTTTCATTTAGCACTCATAAAAAATCAAACTCAGGAGGTCAAACTGAACATTATATGAGTCATGTATTTTGTATTCATGTTTTGAGATTTGCCATTTTTTTCAGCTAATTTATCAAAGTTTCAAACCCTGGTTTTTGTGTTTATTGTTTTTTTTAAATTAAGTTCAAACATTAAATTATTTATAAGCAAATAAAAGAAATCTAAGTATATTTAAAATAACATAAATATACATATATATATATATATATATATAAAAAATGTAAAATGTAATTTTTTCCTTTTTCTCAACATATTAGTATAAGAACCACTTGTTTAATTTAACATTTATAAAATGTTGATCATCAGACGCAGGAGGTCAGACTGAATATTGTATGAGTCATTTAATTTCTGTTCATTTTTTCATGAGGTTTGCCATTTTTGCAGCCAATTTACTAAAGCTAAAAACCCTGATTTGTGTCTTTTTTTAAATTGTTTTTTTAATATTATTTTTTATGTTCAAACAAAAAAGACTATCAAAATATTTAAAGTAACATTTAAAAATAAAAATGTCTTTAGTAATTAAATTAGTTAACGTGACTAGGCGGTATACTGAAAACAGTTTGGTATAGAAACAGTTTTCAGCTAGAAATTGTTAATAAATCTCACAAACAAATAATAAGGAAAGTAACAAAATATTTAAATATTTTCTTGTGAAATGTAGTCCAATTATCTTTTTTTAAATTTTTTTTTACAACTATCTTTTTTTTTTTTTTTTTTAAACAGTGTTATATTTTCAAAAATTGGGCAGTAAAAAAGTGTGAAATCTGGCATGAAAATTCTTTTTCTTTTCAGTGAAAGGGCCACTTCTTTATTTTAACATTAATAAAATGTTGATTGATGAGCTCAGGAGGTCAAATTAAATATTATATGCATAATTTATTTTCTATTAATTTTTTGTGAGGTTTGCCATTTTTGCACCAAAGGTTGGGGAATGGCTATGAACAGTTTTATTATGTTCAAGCAATAAACATTAAATACTATATTAAATAGTATGTTCATGGATAGTGCCTTCTGCTGACATGAAGCATTTGATATTGTATCCTCGATTGAAGCGCCATGAGTGACAGCGAGTTTTTGATGAATGACACATGACTGCCTGTCATGAGCCGTCAGTGTTTGTTACCATGGCGATGAAAACGAATGGCGTGTCCCGCTGCTCGTGAGAGCTCCTAATGAGGCAGTTACAGTAGAGGTCAGAGTCAAAGAGTGTTGTCTGTAATTGCATCACGTCTCCAGGCAGACAGAGTAAATTCGTCTTTTAAAAAACAAATGAACATCAAGGACAACATGAGTCATATACGTATTCATTTTTCTTCCTGTCTTTGTCATTTAAATAGACGTGAGTCAGAACGAAACACTGGCTCTTCTGATCACCGATCGTGTATCTCGACAGTCACTTCTGTTATTCAACAAACCAGAATTGACTGTCTTTGAAACGCTGTGTTAAATGTAGTAAAAACAAGAATCGGCAGCTGGATCTTTGACTATTAATTTGACAGATTAATCCCAAGGACTGCAGTTCAATTTGACCTGTTTCTTTCTCAGCTCTGTTGTCGGTTCGTTTTAATACTGTCGACCCACATTTACTTTGATACTCTCAGTGAACTCAAACCTCCCAGCACCCTCAGAAGTGGCAAGATGTTATTCACTCAATTTGCATATTATTTATATGCAACTGTACCTGATAACCAAGCTTTTAAAAATCCCCAAATCATGCCACTCTTTTCTTATAATAACTAGTTATCAACATTATATTTAACAAAACAACTATTTAGTGAAAATTATGTCTGAAGACTTGGTATCTTTTAGCCTTTTGATGATAGTCAACATTCGTAACATCTCAATATTCACATATTTGCTCCGAAATGGCTTTAAAATTAGATTTCTTTTCTTTATGGATGGATTATATCTGGTCAGATTTACATTTCCATGTGCATATTTACATTTGCATACTGTAGATTTTTGTTTTTTTTTAAATTACAAGAAAATCAAGATATATCCACAGAAAGTCTTTTTTTTTTATAAACAATTTTGCCTTTCAAACATTTATCATGTNCAAGTCTTTTTTTATAAACAATTTTGCCTTTCAAACATTTATCATGTTCTAAGCATATTTAGATATTTATACTGGAAAACAAAACAGAAAAATACTGGTTCAGAAAATGATTTTTTCATTGCGTTTGGTATGCAAATTTGACATTTGGATTTTCAACTTCAGAGAGCAGTCAATTGGTAGATAATCTTTTTTTCCTAATGGCACAGACACAAACAATCCCTTCATGGGAAGCTCTGTTTTACTCTGTTAAGTAGTTCAACATCAACCAGAGCTTCATTTACAGTAAACTTAACTTTGAAGTCCATTGTCAATCACAGTCAATTTTGAGGAGTATAGGCAGCCATATGTGGCTTTACATTTTCAACTTTTCCAAAAACAAGATCTTATCACTAAACTAAATCTATTTATATCATATAGTAACTCAGATCACATTCCAAAAATTAAGTACTTGTATTTAGAATAGCATTTTAAAATGTTTATAATCAGATTAGTTTTTTTTTTTGATTACATGATTACTTCTTTTTCACGCAATGACAGTAAATATTCATTGTTTATAGATTAACCCCTATTCTTTTTTTCTTTTTCTTTTGATATTTTCCTTTCTAAATGAACCTATACCACTTTTATACAGTTTGGGAAAACTTGCTCTTATAGTGTTTTGCATATTTCATCATGTTGATAACAAAAAATGGAGTATATTTTCTTTCGTTTCTCACAATAATCAAAAGAGTTAGATCTAAAGTGATCAAAAAGTAGTCAGACTACATTACCTTTTGTGTAATCCAGATTATGTTAACTCCAAGTTTCGTCATGTAATTTATAATCAGTAATAGACTGCAATTTGTAAACCCAGCACTGTTAATGTTGTGTTTTGTTTTCTTTATTTTTAGTGTTAA
Source organism: Poropuntius huangchuchieni (assembly GCA_004124795.1). Classification (NCBI taxonomy): domain Eukaryota; kingdom Metazoa; phylum Chordata; class Actinopteri; order Cypriniformes; family Cyprinidae; genus Poropuntius; species Poropuntius huangchuchieni. Next base: position 13,525 of record SCHK01022307.1, read on the forward strand.
TGTATCAGTTTACTGTTTAATTTAATGTGTAAGCTTTCACTCTTTTGTTCACGTTAGGTTCGTTCTTTAAAAGATCATTGTTTTGTGCCAGAAAAATACAGCTCCTATTAAACTGTCAATTATGTTAGCAGATATTTATAAACTGATGCTACTTATGAGAGCAGACCTTTTTTGTCAGTTGCTTATGTTTAAAAAAAGGGTTGACAGACTTCAGATATGAGTAACTTGTGATTGTGTTGTTGAATGGAAAGGATACATTACATGTTTGAGCCATGCAAAGCTGCAAGCAAAGCAGTGTTTGTGTTTGTCTCTGTGTTTGCTCAACAGTTGTCTGAACAAGGGCACATTGCCATTGTTTTCTGTTGAGCTTTCAGTGGAATTAAAGCATTGGTGGATTTGTGTGAAGATCAAGTTAAGCACGTGTATGGGAACACTTAAGCCGGTTTCATGAAGATGTTTGGAATGAAGATGCATGGATGAAAGTAGGAGTTTGCAGAAATGTTCTATATTTTGTAGTGTTTCTGGTCATCAGATAAGTGAATGAAAATGATGCATTTATGTGGATAAGAATCACATCACTTCTGGAGAGCAGAAACGCAATTGAAGAATCTCATCAGACTAATTGGTTTCCCCCCTCTATGAGCTCAGAGTAGGTCAACAGAGAGAGGTAACTGGATGATTTAAGCTCATAATCCAGCACAGACCCTACCCACAAAACACACTCTCACACACACCTTTAGATGCATACACATAACTCTATTCAAAATAAATCAAATGTGAAATAACAAATAGGGGATAAAAATTATAATATTGAATAATATTTGTATTTATGTATGTACAGGTATGTATATACCAATGTTGTGACGATATAGAACAACCTTACTATTTATTTATTCATACATACCAGCTGTGCGACTATATAGAAAATAATCTTTTATTTATTTTTACATACATGCGTAGTGTGACTACATAAAATAGAATTTTGTATATGTATGTTCCTGTGTAGTTCCTGTTTGCCCTTATTTGGTTTGCTTCCTGTCCTTCCTTATTATTTGTTAGTCGCCTGTTCCTTGTTAATTTACTTATTAGTCCCTTGTTTGGTTCAGTATTTATAGCCTTGCTTTTTCCCAGTTTCTTTGTCCTGTTTTACATCGTTTATAGTGGTTTGTTTTACTATGTGGATTTATTAAGACTCTGTTCGTTTGATCATCTAGCTCCTTTCCTAATGTTTACTTATTATTAATTTACTTTATATATTTATTTAGGCTACTTGCACTATATAACACTGGTATAAATACAGATATATAGATATCTGCAATCATGTCGTATTATCGTATTCGTGAATGGAATGAATCAGTCCTTTGGTTCTTTTCCATGAAAGAGTCAAACGGTTTGGCGGAAATGTTCCGAATCGGTTCGAATCCAGACAGTTCACTCACGCACTGAATCGTTTAGAGAGGCTAAACGGTAAAACGACGATACTTTAAAACGGACAACTGTCTGCGTTTATCACCGACGAAGTTCACACGCACATGCCACTTTTACATGACGCAGAGCGCAGGTAAAGACATACATTATAATGATATAGCCTACCATGTTTTCCCAAGGCTTTTATTTAAATACCATGGCATATTCGTATATGGTAATCGGGTTGTGAGTGCCAGGCGGCGGGATCAGTGCTGTGATTGTTCAGTCATTTGAACCGTTAGCATCGGCTGTCTATTTTGGACTCTTCCTCCTCTGTGAACATGAGTCACTGGCTTCAGGCATCACTATGGCGACTCAGGGACTGTCAGTCCTGCAAGACTTTGCCACTGCTGTCATCGCATTTGCCTTGTGACTCACGGACAGCAGTCTAATCTATCGCAGGCCTGTCATTGCGGCCAGACAAACTGTCATCCTCTTCTGGCAGTGTTCTGTACTTCTCAGCCCATGCGGATTTAGACTTAGCAAAAAATTCAGGGAACAGCCATTTATCGCTTTAGGTTTTTTTTTTTTCTTTTTTCACCGAAACGTTATTTGCCACAAAATATAGTCACTTCAGCGTCATGGTAGGACAGAAAACAAGGTAGGGCGGAAATAAAAAATGCATGATTTCATTGCAATCATCTCTTCATATGTGACCTTTGACTTCAACTCTGTTGTGATGCATCAGGTTAGATAAAATTAAACTGATGGCTTTATTCATGTTCCCTTTAGAATGCTATAAGCAATGATGCGGAGCCCAATGGGAATGGGAATTAGACCTGGATTATAACCTGAATCAGAGATTCATTGAAAGAATAGACTCATAAAAGAGGGATTTGTCCACAATTTGCACACATTGTCCTGATTCTAATGCTGCATACCATTTAAAGTCACGTGGGATATTCCTACTTGATACCTTAGATTTTAGACTATACATTATTTTTGTAAGATGACTTAAAAAAAAAAAAACTTTTACAGTACTTTACACATCTGTTCACTAAACAAATTTATCCTGTACTATAGTGAGGTTGACTGATGCACTTTTTATTTGCTTAAAATTGAAGGTTTATTAGGCCTATCAGTTGTGTGCAAACTATAATATCTTCTGTCACTAGCTATGTTTTTATCCAAATGTGTGAAATAAATCTGTGCCAAAATTTGGAATGCCACATGTGTTCAAAAGAACAAAATCTGCACTTCCTGGGAAACTAGTGCAAAGTATAAGAAATAAAATGTTGCTGCAATTGGTAAAGCCTGTCAGCTGATAAATATATAAGCTGATATATATAAATGCAATATTTTGCCTGTAGTTAGGCACAAAAAAAATCTGCCTCATTTGAGTGCATACATTTTTTGTGCATTTTAATATTTTATGCACATTTTGCAATTTCCATCAACTGTTTTTTATACAATATTTCAAAATTTGCATAAAATTAAATGGATGTAAACGCAGCTAATGACAAACAGACCACAATCTCCTTTAAATACAACTGACGGCTAAAGTCCCTAACAAAGTGATTAGTGTTGTAGTCCATCTCCATGTTGGCACGAGCTGTGCCTCTGCTCAGGGAGCTTCACAGCAGTGTTGAGTGAACATTAGCCCTGACCGGGGCAGGTTCTGCTTGAGTGGCTTCACTCATGGCCTGTCTGATCACTGGAGTGGAAGAGAAGATCTCCTGCAGGGTTCAACTGTCATTCATAAAACTACCAACCACTGCACTACTACAAACTTCCAGATGCATTTTTAATGAATGAGATGTACTACTTGATGCATCAGAGATGTTTTGTGTTTGCATGCATTTTGGTATATGCTACTTAGATTTTTGGATGGACTTCAGATGTTTTTTGTTATATAAGTAGATTTGAAAATTCTGATGCACTCATGTTTTGCTCCCCCCCCCCCCATTAACATATTTATTTGGCTTAAAGAATAGCTCTTCTGATTAATGTTTGAAGGAACAGTTCACCCAAAAATTATTTACTTGTACCACAGATATATTGCCAGTACGTTGAATGCAAGTGATATCACATATCATTTGTTCTTATATGTCTCATGACCAAAGGTAATTGTCATGAGCTGATGTGTCACATGGTCTAGCGTCTATATGTTTGATATGACAGTTTACATGAAGGAGAAATGATCAGAGAATATATCATTTTCTGTTTTTTTTTTTTAAAGTTTTTAAAATGGCTTGATTTTTCATTGAAATTATTTGATAAATAATTGATTTTAGACATAAACTTTAAGTTTTAAGGAAAAAGTAACTTAAAAACTTTATCTTTACATTTTTCTTTACTTTTTTGAGTTTAGGGAGTTTACTATTATTTTTGTACCTTGTAAGAAATGTTTTTTTTTTTTAAATTGCTATTCAGTTTTGTGTGTGTGTGTGTGTGTGTGTGTGTGTGTACAGCCGCAAAAAAATATGATTGATCCAGATCTAGTATTAAGGATCTAAAACAGCGTCTGGATGTATAGTGACTTTTTATATAGCAAATTTGTAGTAGAGTTGCAGTACAGATAGCCTTCTCTCATGCCAGTGCCAGTATCTGCCACTCAAGATCATGACCTGAGCTATTGAGCTTAGGAAAGTGGATTAACAAGACAGTCATTAAGATTTAGTGATCTCTGCCTGCGCAGTGACATCACAATCCGTAGTCTGTCGATATACTGAGAATGGATTGAGTATGTTAGGTACAGTGCGATTGTGTGGTTTAAAATCATTTGCTCGTATTGTTTGTTCATGCCTGACATGGTTTAAAATAATGTAAAAAAAAAAATTCAGAAAATACATTTGCGGATTTGAAAATGCACTTTACAATCAACCTGAAATACCTTTTGAAATGCTTTTGTAGCAACATAATTTTAGTATTATTGAGGTATATACTATAGTTTCTGTATTAAGAATTTGAATTCGATTTTATGTTTGTATTTTGTGTTCTAGTAATTTAGTTGTGTTTTTTGTCTTTTTTTTTTAATAGATCTGTAGTTTTTATTCATTTTTCAGCTGAAATAAAGTATGTTTTAGTTTTTACATTTTATTATTTTTTTTATGGTTTTAGTTAACTATTATAACCCCGAGTAATTAGACACATGGCAATTACAGCTCAGGTGATTGGCTCAAAAATAATTTTATTTAGATTTGAGTGAGCATGAACAAAGATGGCACGATTCATGCTGCAATCCAAAGAAATGATTTTTAGACCTCCTTGGTAATGTTATCCAAAAGGGAACATATTTTAAGAGACAGAGCAAGTATTGCATTTTGAAGACATATTATAAACAACCTTTTTATTTCTTCAAAGTAACCTGCACATTGCTCACACAACACCCAGGAACATGTATTAAGAAAATAAACAGGGTCAATTTTTGCTTTTAGAAAATAAAATTTTTCTAATTTCCTTCATTTACTTTTCTAGCTTCATGTAACTCCAGTCTCTCAGCATGTAATATGCAGTTCATAAATCTCCCTCTAATTCAGTGCAACAAATACATTACCAATTAACAATTTTATAATTCAAACAGTATATAGTTGTTTTTGTATTACATTAATCAGAATCAGGGAATTTTCTTAAGAGAGAGCACGTATTGCATTTTGAAGAAATATTAAAAACAAACTTTTTATTTCTTGGAAGTAGCATGCACATTGTGCACAAAACACTAAGGAACATGCATTACAAAAGTAAATGGGGTGGATTTTGATTTGGTGCTTTTAGACCTGCATTATTTTCTTCCGGTGGCCCTTTTGTGCCATCTCAAAAAATTGAAGAACCTTTCATTAATACTGTATTTCTAATTTCCTTCATTTACTCATCTAGCTTCATGCAACTCCAGTCTCTCAGCACGCAGACACAGAAAATGTGGAATATGCAGTTCATAAATCTCCCTCTTTCTCCCTCCCTCCCTTAGCGACAGCACTCCCCTCTTATCTTGTCTTCTTTAGCGTCACAGGAGCATGGCGAAGGAGCGTCCTTGTGCCCTAAGCTCGAGCTGGAGCGAGAGAGAGAGAGAGTGTGAGGCAGAGGGAGGGGAGATGCGGCGTCAGTCAGCTGCAGTAGGCAGAGGACAGCGGCAGCAGTAGCAGCAGTGGCTGCCGTTCTCTATTGTTCAGCCAGAACGTTCTCCATTCCTCTCAAGCCAACCAGAGGAGCAGAAGCTCAGGAGGTCCGCTACATGCGCCGCTCCTTCGGGGAACACTTACTCAAGAGGCACGCAAACTCTTTCAGTCGGTGCGACTGAACTTCTTTCTCTGCTCTCGTTGGGGTTTCTTTTCCTCCCGACCGAGTGGATTTTACGCGACTCAGGGGAGCCATGGGACTTGGGGTTAGGGGTGCAAGGACAGCCTTCCTGTGTTTATGGAGGTTATTTTTACTGCTCTGTGGAATCTGGACCGCTTGCGCCCAAACGACAGGAGACGGGAAGTCGCTGTACTTCTGGGAGACAGGTATACGGCTATTTCCATAAGTAGTACCTTGATGGATGTGAGTGGGATGTGAAGGTTCCAGACTGGCTGTTTGTACAAAGTTGCATTGCAATTGTTTTATTATCTGGGGTTAGAAAAAGGACAACTAAAGGTCTTCGGTCTCACTTCAAAACAGCTCTGCGTAGAGTGTTTGAATTATTTCTCATCATCCTAATTTCTGATTCTCAAAGTCTGTACGGTTGAGAAACATGTCCCCGTTTCAGCACAGTAGGTTGTCTCCATTTTCCCAGGCTGATTGTTCGATTTCTTGTGCTAGATAACAGCCGTATCATTATTATAATGAAATCTGACACTATAATGGAAGGAGCTCTGAGGTACAAAGTAATGGAAGTTATTTGACTTTTGATTACAAATTTGGCCATGTTTCACAGTCACCTCTTCTGTGCATCTGCTATAGTATTAAAAATAGGCTATATATTATACTGTGTACCTCATTATAAAGTATGACTTTGTTATAAATTTAATAAATATATAATAAGTGTTTGTTATATATTAAATAATTATATTTTGTTTTAATTATAAGATAATGAACCCTAATTTTAGGACCGTAATATTTTTACATTGTGATATTATGTCAGTAACATACCTCACCTCCGAATTCTCATTACTCTAATGCAAATATATATGCATTCAGTACAACAAATACATTAATGATTAACAATTTAAATTGTATATAGTTTTTTTTTGTAGTACAGTAATCAAAATCAGAGAATTATTATGCAAGAAAAATTCTGTAATAAAATAATGAAAATCATTCTATTGGGAATAATAAATAAACTCAATTCGGTACAATGACATTAATTGCATTAATCTGAATCAATGATCTTTTCTGTTTAAAAAGATGTTTTGTGAATGTAATCTAGAAGTTTGCATGCTATCATTACTATTGGAACAATGCATTCAAATCAAAGCTTTATTTGCAAACCTGTATCTATTCACTGAAAGTCTAAATGTGCAGTTTTGACTCTTCTATTGGCCAGAGCGACGTCCTGAGTCAACGTGCATTTGTCACTGTGTTAGTGAATTTTTAAAGCGGATGTAAGCGCGTAAGGAGATTAAAGGAGCTGCTGGGATTTATACTTTGAAAACGTCCCTGGGACATGCATGCAAAGAAGCGGAGCGGCAGGCGAACTTAACCTACATATCTCTCTCTTGTAGGTCGCAGTAATTACAGATCATTGGCTCATTTCAATGAAAAGCATCTGGTGGAAATGCGGAGAGTCTATCTCGGATGGGCAGATGCATGATAGTGTGCGGTTTGACTGCGATATCGTTTGGGTGCGATAATGTTATTGCTCTTTCTAGAGCGCTCAAGGGGAGGGAAATTTAGTTTTGACGTATGATGTACTGTATGCATAATGAATCTGACCGTAGAAGAGCTCGGGCTTCAACCTGTGGGGAATTGGCTCACATTTCTGCTGTTTATTGGCTTCACAGAAGAGCAATAAATCTGCTGTCTAGGGCTGATATCCTCCCATGATGGAGATGTTCATATAACAGGCCTGGAAACACGAGTGCTTTAGACGAGAATAAACCAGCGTTCCTTGAAATGATGGTTAAAACCAACAAGCTTTTCGTTAAGTGATTCTTAATGGCTGTGTTTTTCTTGTTGCAATCGATAGCGCTGGCATACTTGGTGCTTTTCTTTCTAATAAGCAGGCTGGATTAAATGGCACACTTGTCTCTGTACGTTTCCCTCCCTGTTTGCTGTCTGAACGTGGGTTTGATGTTCAAATGTCCCTGGAGAAGACCGGAGCAATTTTTGTCCATATCTCCCCATGCCTCAGCCTCCAATTAGAAGCACTCTTTCTTTTCTCATTTTATCAATATACAGTCTTGTGTTGACCCTCGCCGCTCCGCACCTCAGCTCTGGCTCCCATGTGTCTCAAACCCAGCTAATATTGACCAAGGAAGGATTCTTAATTAATGAGGGTATTTACAGGCCAAAATTGTCTACGTGGGTTACTGTAACCTTGACTTGTAATCTTGGTTGAATAGTGAGTAGCATCAGAAATTAAGAGGAATAATGCGTCATTCGATTTGTAGAGAGATTATTTCGAGTCCAGGATGTCAATTTGTTCTGCCCAGGTGGTCACTAAACCACGAGAGGCTGTCCATTACAGTGATTTTTCCACAGGCAGCGAGAGTTTTAGGCACGAAGCAAAGTGGATAAAACCACTTCACCTGCAGAACTAGCTTATCGCTATATTCGTGAATTTCTGAAAGTGGCTGATCCAATCAGAATTCAGAGTCTGAAGTATTTGTTGTTATATGTATGTATGTGTGTAAATATACACGTATGTGTGTGTATATATGTATATGTATATTTTAGTGCTGTCAAACGATTAATCGTGATTAATCGCATCCAAAATAAAAGTTTGTGTTTACATAATATGTGTGTATACTGTGTATATTTATTATGTATATATAAATACAAAACATGTATGTATATATTCATGACAAATATGTTATATGTTAAATATATCTATATATAATATAAAATGTAGGAATATAAATATATGCATGTAAATACATGTATATATTTTTAAGATATTTACTGTATGTGTGTGTATTTATATATATACATAATAAATATACACACTACACATACATATATTATGTAAACAAAAACTTTTATTTTGGATGCGATTAATCACGATTAATCGTTTGACAGCACTAGTATATTTATGTATACGTGTATATGAATGTGTATGAGGAAATAATCGCAAGTTTTCTTAGTCAGCATCTGCTTTTGTATTGTGTATTTTCTGTCAGTAGCTCAAAAAAGTACCATTAAAAACAATAATAGATACATTTATCTATATAAATTTATGTATATAAAAAACCAATATATAAAACAAAAGAGAAAAATTGAATTTTGATAGAGGCATAGTATTTTGTAAGTACATGTGTATTGTTTTACATTGATATATTTGTATCTTAGGTATGACATACTCAATCAATCAATCAATCACTCAGTCAGTCAGTCAGTCAGTCAGTCAATAAATAAATAATTTCTTCCCTGGTATGTTACCAAGATGGTGGCTGAGTATGGGCTGACTTTCCTTAAAAAGTGAATTGACTGAAGTATATAATCAGCTTTCTTTTTCTTTCTGTTCCACCCAAAAATCATATCGTTCACTATAACCTATATATGAAGGTATAGTCCTCCAAAAATGAAAATTGTGTCATCATGTGCTCACACTCATGTTATTCTAAAACTGTGTGTATTTTTTCTTATAATATTATCAGTAACACCTGTAAACAGCATTGCAGTTCATTAACTTCCATTGTATTGACGTTTCTCAAATATCTTCCTTTATGCTTCAATTTAGAAAGAAAGTTGCATAAGGTTGAGTTAGTGATGACAGTATTTTCTTTTTTGGGTAAACTTTTCCTTTACAGGGGTATGTTGATACCACTGAAGATGTGTGTACTCTTTCTGTAGAGTAACTGCACTATGCCGAAGGCATCGTTCAGAGCTCTAGCCATGTTTTCCCATGTGATTCAGTGAGATCCAAAGTGCACTTCAGGACACGCATTACGTGGTCAAGCATAGAGACCATATACAGTGGTTTCTGCTTATGTTATGCTGGTTTCATAATGAATCCATGAGTGTAACATCCATGTTGAGTAACATCTGAGCCACATTATTATGAAATGATCAATATGCTCTTATGGAGGTGATGTTTTAATTTTGCAGGTTCAGCTAAAAATACTTTTCTTATCAAGCTGAAAAGACTAGATCTTCCAGTGTATTTTGGTTTAGTGCTGGTCTAGCTTTTTTGGTGATGCTGGTTGACCAAAGAAGCCTTGTCGTAACATCAGTATTATTATTTTTTTCCAAACAGGATAAGATTTTTGAGTTTTCTTAATAGATATTTGGAGATTTGTTAATTTGTTGTTGTTGTTACCTTTCAGGTTCTTCAGAGTTCTTAATTGAGTTCTGGATTTTTAAAGAATCAATTATATATAAAGAACCTTTTGTACATTTAAAAGGTTCCATGGATGTTAAAGATTCTTCATGGAAGCACAGATGTCAGTAAAGAACCTTTATTTTTAAGAGTGTGGAACTCAGCAAACCTTTTTGGCCACATAAACCCAAACATGTTATCTTGAAAATAAGCCACATATTAAACATCCTGCACTCGCCTACTTTATCTTTAGTTTCTCATCCATAAAATGAATCGCTTTATGAGCCGAGCCCAAACAACCAGCCCTAAGATACCCATCATGGCAACCCTTCTAGAGCGTACTTCTGTGAAGTAGCCTTCCAAACAGTAGTTTAGTTAAAATCTCCAAACATAACGAGTCTTTGGTTGCTGTTATATTACTCTGGTCAAAAATAGCAAATACCAAATGGCAAAATGTTGCTGAATCAATGGTGTCAATCGTCACAATTTCGAAAGTTAGTTATGTTCCTTACTCACTCGAAACTGTAATTTAGGGGATTCACTCCCGTATTTAAATGTGGTTGTCGCTCCTGAAACTTTACAGTGCATTGTGTTTAACATATAATACCGTATCCTGACTAAACACGATGCAACAAGTTTTGAGCATCAAATATTTTGAATAAATGTTATGGGTTTAAATTAGATACAGTATGGCCCTCTGTAAATATTACGTAGAACTATTGTTTAAATCAAATTTTTGCTTTAAATGTAGAGTAATCATAGCAGGTTTCATCCATAGTCTGTCCGCTTAAACGCACTCCAATTCTGACATTCAAAGGCACAAAATCATTTTTTTCTCTTACTCCATGGATTTTACCCATCTCCCTCCACTTGTTATCAGTTATTTTTTCTGCCACCACAATGCGCACATAGCTGCAAGTGACGTAACTGAGACGTCTACTCCAAATTGGTCTATGTATATTTTCTTGTATTGCATCATGCTTGTTTAG
>SCHK01022489.1:183-10797 GCA_004124795.1 Poropuntius huangchuchieni
ACCTATGATCAAACAAAATGTTTATATTTATTTTTGTATATGATAGTTTTATAAATTTCCCCAAATTTTTAATTAATTTCCATATATTCCCATTAATTCTCCAAAATTCCCGTAAATTCCCATAAATTCCTGGTAAGTTTCAAATTTTGAATATTTCCCAAATTCCCCAGACGAAGTTTCCATGGAAAGTTTCCGGAAATTTACCGAAAATTTTCCGCCCCTTTGCAACCCTACTTTTCATACACAAACACATCGCTACGCTTCAGAAGGCCTTTATTAACCCCGCCCCCCAGAGCCGTGTGGAGCACTTTTTATGATGGATGTATACACTTTTTAACCCCCATTCACTGCCATTATAAATCTTGGAAGAGCCAGCACATTTTTTTATATATCTCCGACTGTATTCATCTGAAAGAAGAAAGTCATATACACCTAGGATGGCTTGAGGGTGAGTAAATCATGGGGTAAGTTTCATTTTTGGTTGAACTATCCCTATAATTTGTATGCTGTTTTGAAGAAAATTTTCAGTTGCAGAAATTCATGCATCAATAATAATTTCTGCACAATAGTACCAATGCAGACACATGTTTAGGTACCCCTAAACTTTTTCGAGGAACACCCTTTACACAAACTTGAAAACAATCAAATAGCTGTAGTGTGAATACAGCCGTCTCTACAGGAAGTAGGTCAGTTGAAATGGCCTCTGAACTGCAGTGGGGTGCTGTGTCTGTGTTTGTCGTCTATATTGTATTCCCTCGCTCCCCCGTGGGTCAGTGTTTCTGCACAACAGATCCTTTGAGTGAGTTTGAGACCTGCTGCGATCAGCTAGAACATTCTGCACTGCAATAACAGCTTGTGTTCCCAAAACAGCACGTCTCACGCACACGCTTTTTTCACTGACAGTAACTGTTACAGCCGTTAGCCGATTACCTGCCGGCTACTTAATTCTGCATTATGCCGGAGTCCGACTGAGATTTAGATTAGTTTGTTCAGTTTGATTTGTTTGTGCCAATAAGAGGTATTTACTGAAAGAACATCTCTCTGGAATGCTTGAAAATCAGTCCTGAATTCTGAGCTGGGCTTAATTGTTTGTTTGTTTGTTTGTTTGTTTGTGGGTCATAGAGGAACGAGCCAGGATCTATTCTTCAGACAGCGATGAAGGTTCTGATGAAGACAAGGCCCAGCGGCTGATGAAGGCCAAGAGACTGGACAGTGATGAGGTGAACTTTTCAGTCCAAATAGACAGTTTGAGAAATAAAAACCTTCAAAAATGGAATGGTAATAACATCACAACCATGAGCATAACAGTGACTGCCCAGTTTTCAGCAGCCTTGGCTACAGATGTACATTTCACATTCATTTTCTTCAGTGAAAATATCTAAGCCTTTAATCAAATGAAATGGCTTTAAATGCTGTCATTTCCGCATACACACGTTGTTCCAAAACCATTCAACGTTTATCGTTAGATACGTAGATATTTAGATACGTTTATCTACAAAACAAGATATTTTCAGTGTTCTCGTCATTTTTGTCCACCCAGTAAAGTCCATGTAACCAAAACTTTCCAAAAGACTTTTTTTTTTATATATATATATATATATAAGTTTGACAGATGAGTCTCTGTTTGATCAATGTTTATATGTGATGAAAAGCCTAAACTAAAATTGATCATGCATCTTCAGAAGACTATATTAACTTTTTATGACTTTCAGTTCTTATGAATTTTGAAGCATTTTGATCATTTTGGTTTTACTGGATGGCCAGAAATTAAAAATATCTTCAGGTTCTGAAGATGAACAAGTCTAGCATAGGGTGAGTAAATTATTACAGAGTTTTCAGTTTTGGCTGAACTTTACCTTGAAGATGAATCGCAACTTTTGATTATTTTGATATGATTTTGATATGAACTTTGTTCTGATTGATAAATCCTGCATAATCATTGTATTGTATTGTATTTTATTGCTTAAATTGTTTACAGTAGGGGGTAAATTTATTTGTTCTTTTTAAAGGTTAAAACACTAGCCAATCATAACAAAGGTCATTTACATATAGAAGTCTTAAAGATACGGTAGCAAAAAAAAAATCTTTTTAATTCTAAGAATCTGAGAGGCTTAAAATGGTCGAGAAAAGCTAAATTCTGAATGATTTTGGTTAAAGACCCCTTAACTACATAAACAGACTTCAGGATATAAATTTATTTTTGGTATTTATTTATCCTTTCTTTTAGGAGGGAGAGAACTCTGGAAAGCGGAAGGCAGAGGAAGATGAGGAATCTGCTGCCAAGAAACCCAAAAAATATGTCATCAGTGATGAGGAGGAGGAGGAGGAAGAGGAAGACGAGTGATTTGTTGTTGTTGTTTTCTTTTCTTTTTTTTTTTTTTTTATCATTTTGTGATTGGATAATCACAGTAAAGTAGCTGTCTAATCCAGAAAATCAAACCTGCAGTTATTTGTTTGTATATTTTATAAAGACAGAAAATGCTCATCATTGCAACACATCAATAAAGAGCAGTAACCTTGATGTGGCCTGCTTGTGGTTTATTAAATGTGTTGCTAAAAGATTATTCATTAATAATAAATTCACTTCTTAAATTCCTCCTTGGAAACAAACAAACAAAAAAAGGTTGAGCTTATGTTAACAAAAAGGCCTCAATTAAATTCCTACACAGTTAAAGTTGATTGTCTTGTGTGCTTTACATGTGCAGATGAATTTGAGCCGTACTTTTTTATTTACGTCCTGGTAAAAAGATCAATCTAATTATAACCTGTTATTTATGAAGGCTGTTGGGTGAGAGAACATCCATCACAGGTGCAGTTTTATTATTGACATGGAGAGTGTCTGTTTGAGTTTTCTTTGCTGCGCCTGCTGAATCTTCCGGCGAGAGAGATCTGAAAGGAGGTTTATGTACAGATCTCACCCCTTGGCCTCAGAATGACGCACACATACACACACTTGGAAGGTAATACAGGCCTTACTCTGTGTTTATTCTCTTTTATTACTGCAGAGCTTCTGATCTGTCAGGTCACCTCTACACCTGCAGACGCATTTGACCAGCTTGTTGTGTTCAGCTCTTTTTATCTCTGTTTGCTGACATAAGTATCAGTATTATAATTTCTCAAATGTAGCATTATTTAACATAAGATATTAGAATTTGGACATGTACAATATGTACAATGTCAAGAATATCAAAAATAATATTTTTCATAATAAAAGAAAATGCATAGTTTTTTTTATTATTGTTTGAATTGGTATCATTTTGATTACAATGATAAATTAAATAAACCACAATAAAAACAACAGAGCTTTAATCATAAGACTAAGCATTTAAACATCTGACTTAAGACATATAATTGGGAGATTAATGTTATTCATATTTAGTTTTCTTTACTGTTATAAAGATCTCAGTAACACTACAAGCTATCAGAATTTCATCTCTCTTTATGGTCATAGAAATATTAGTAACTGCACCAAATTGCATATCTTTAAGTATATGATAAAAACTGAGGTGTTATTTCCCTACTTGAACTGAATGAACTCCGTGTTCCCCTATATCATATGAGCCATAAAATGTATCAAATATGATATTTAGCACTAAACATATCTGCAGATTTATTAAAGTGTTCCATTAAAAAAATGAATAAACAATAATATTTCAGGCTTTACAGTGTTAACTGTAATTGAAATTAACCTTGAAATAACCTTTTTCTTGGTAATTAAATACAACCTAAAGATAAAATACCTTAGCAATCTCACATAAATGTCCCGGCAACCACCCACAACATCCTTGCATCATGGCAATGAATATTTACCCATCACATTTTCTTAAGCAAATTTAACATTCCAATTCTTTTTCTCTCATGTTCCCATTCTGTATGCAGCAGAAGGTTCCTTACGTGATTTAGCAGTCGTGATTGCGTAAATGACTTGTTATTCATTCCACAACACTTTCCTCGGTTCATCAGCACACAGAGGAATCCCCTTTTCATCTTCATTTTGCCTCAGGGCTGTACTGGCTCTAGTTATGAAATCAAATATACACACATAACCGCACACTGCGGCCGTCACACACACTTGCGTCCTTCTTATTCATCGGTAAATACACACACACACGTTTCTCACTGATGCTGACGGTAGTGTTTAGTGTTGTACAGGTTTGTCTCTTGTCTGTACACTCAATACAATCGCACACACAACAATACAGCACGAGTGTGTTACGTCACATACATTATCATTTTAAGAATGCCGAACATACAGTAAAAGTCTGTTTGTGTTTGGTTCTACTCCAGAATGTGGTCAGTTGTGTTTGCGGTGTGTGAAATGACTGCGTGTACAGGACTGTTTTGCTGCTGAAGGTGTGGAGAATCCTGCAGTGTGTCTGTGCGTGATTTATTACCTCCTTGGCTGACAGTAGCAGTGGGTGTCTCTCTCTCTCTTTCTTTCTCTCTCTCTCTCTCTGCAGTAGTGTTATGTAATGGTGTGGCAGTGTTGGTAGGCCATGGACACAGGGGGGGGAGGGGGGTTCAGACCTCTGCAGCATTTCCTCTCTGTCTCTACCCCCCCATCTCTCGGCCCACTGTAGCTCTTGTGGCCAGTGCTGCAGTTGTTGGCTACTTTCAGAATGGAATTAGTTTACTGCATACTGTGTAGTATATACTGTATCTGCTAAAAGTACTGTGAAAGAGTGTATAGTCTGATGGTTAGCAATGAGAAATAAACTCTGACAGGAAGCGGATATTTTATAATCACTAAATCTGTTTTTCATTTGTGACATAATGGGCATGAATTGACTAATTTGAGTTAGCGTTATTTTAGTATGTGTGAAGAAAGGTACGGCAAAATGAGACATCTTGCGCAGCTATGCAGGATACGGTTTAGTGATCATTATAAAAACATTTGACAACAGAAATGACACCACTGACCAATCAGAATCAAGTACTCCAGAGGATATTTCATACTCACTTTTTGAGCTTCTACGTCATTTTATAAGAACACAGTTATTTTGGATTTCAGCTGTAATAAATTGACTATTATTAGTTCATCAAAGGCCTCAATAAACTTCATGCATAAAGATGAAACAGAATGACTCCCTTTCCAAATATTTGAAACATTTGATGTAAACAGAGCAGCTTATGGAAATATATTTCAAACTAAAAAAAAAAAAATATATATATATATATATATATACACACACACACACACACAATCAAAATATATATTTTGTTTAAACCTTCAAATGCCAAAATGTACTTATAAGGGCAAAAAAATACATTTCTAATATTAAAATACATGTTACAAATACAAAATGTATTTTATCTTAGACAATATATATTTAGATGCAACATATCTTTTAAAATGGCCAAACAATATAATAATGATAAAATATAATTAGCTAAATGAATTAAAAGTATATATTTAAATATCTGTACAATCTAATAAAAGGTCAAAATAAACAGTATTATTCCTTTTAGTTCCACTCCTCCACTCCTCAAGGCTTGCTGTTATTGTCCAAAAAAACAGTATTTGTAATGTTCTATGCTTCTAATGTTTTCTTCCTTTCATGCATGTTGCCGATTTTGTGAGGTAGGTTGCACCAGAACAACTACAATCTATAATAGAAAAAAAAAAAAAATTATATATATATATATATATATATTTAAACTGCATTAATGATAGAGTGATTTAAGCTAACATGTATAAACAAGCATATTTAGTATGTTCTAAACAGCATGCTTGTTAAACAATGTCTAGTACATTAGATATTATTTTACTTTGCAGGATGTGTTAAATCACAGTAAAAAAAAAAAAAATAGGACATTTCCGAGGACGTGTCCAACCGGGACAGGCCACCAAAAATGGAGACTGGCCCAGAAGAACAGGGACATCTGGTCACCCTAGAAAAAGTTGTTAAAAAACAAAGAGCTCTATAAAACCTGGATACAGCTAACCATTAGGATTCTCATTTATATAAACACTTGACGCAAGACTCCAGAAATAAATAAATAAATAAATCATTTGTAATCTACTATCTTTGCTCATGGGTCCTCAATTAACCAACCATCTGAATTGAACTCCATGTGACCAATCACCGAAGAGCTGCAGGCATACAAGATCACACACAACAGCAAACCCTTCACTTGTGGCTATCCTGAGCTGTGGCATCAAAGACAGCAGACAGGACTATCTATACAGAATGTATGGTTACTTTTGATTGGCCATCAATGGAGAAAGATGCATTTTATATTGATGTATCTTATAATGACATAGGTGCGACATCTAACAGCAAAGAATAACTGAGTCATGCTAAACAGCCAAACATCATTACAGGTTTATTAAAGGCTCTATGACCTGTAATGAATGGCTTGATTCAAAATAGCATATTAGCATACTACTCTTTCCATTACTGCCATATAAAAATGACATACTAGAGTAGTAAGCTAGTATGCTATTTAAATTGAACTCAAGACTAACACACGACACACGTGATCTCAATCCATTGTGGATTTTTGAAAGATTAACAGGAATATTTCCTGTATAGTTATTATTGTTAAATAAAACGAAAACCATTAAAATATTTTCATTACTTGGAAGAAAAAAACATTGACTGAAGTTAAAAAATAAAAATAATAATTTTAATAATAATAATAAATAATAATAAAACAAAACATTGTTGTCTATATATAAAACTTTTGAAAAACATAAAGGATTTTTTATTTTTAGTTAATGTAGGTTGTTTTCATGTAAACATACCCTTAAATTGTTTCATTACAGCTATTTGCCAAGGCAGCATTTCCCATTTTTCGTTTAGTCTAAGTGTAAGTAAAATGCATATTAAAAAAATAAATAAATAAATAAAATGACAAAAACACACTACAATTACTAAAACTTCAATATTAAAAAATAACAGTATTTTGTTAATTTAATTCAAAATATTAACAAAATATAGTATTTATTGTTTTACATTATTATTAAAATCATTATTTTTGCATTAATAATATTTCTGTCTGTACCTGTGCCATTAGAAATATTTACTTTAACTGAATCAAATTAGTAATTTTATGCACTTCAATCAACACTTTAAAAGGTGGGCTTGCTTTATACAGTGTGTCTGGATATATGCCTGGTTATGCCTTGATTATAATTTGATGAATTACTGCTGCCACAATGACTATAGTAAATGTACACAAACATCACTTAATTAAAATGATATTTAATGCCTGCTTTCTGTGGGTGGTAATAAAAGTTATTTGAGGCAGGCAAATTGCCTTGACTTTCGTGAACAAGGTACAATCTATATTAAGTTTAATTTGCAGTGGTGTGTATTGAAAAAATGACTTAATATGCCTGATGTAGCTCTTAAAGCACTATGACTTGGTTAAGTTGTGCTGTGGGTGGTTTGTGAATTAGATGGAGGTTTTTGGCTAAAATACAGACTAAAGTGTCTCAACTGTGTAATGAATTCAGCCCTGAATGTATTCTCAGCCCTATAATTTGGCCCACAGACTAATTAGTGCTTGAACTTAATGAACTCAAACTGAACTGTATATTGATTTTATAGTTCCCCAGCTTCCTCTCTATGCCACAAAACTTGGCATCTTTTCATTGTTATTTTTGTGTACAAAGAGGGAAAAAGGCCATTACTTTGCTTTTGAGTATAGTTATCCTTCATGATTATTTATATGTATTTGCTATTCTTTGTTTTGTTTAGTTTTTTTTTCCCAAATGAATATAATTGGACCTGGTCTCTTGTATAATGGTAGCTATTAGAGCTTTCCATACCAGTAATTCGCAGTAGTTCTCTGCTGCCAGGCTTTCTTGGAAAGTCATATGAGCTCTGTATAGACACACAAGTGTTCCTCATCCGTCTTGTTTTCCCTGTGTTCACCCTCAAGCTTCTGGGGAAAGTATAATCATGCAGAAACCAAAATAAGAGCCTATTAATGCTGGAAACATCTCACTGTCATGGGTTGTCTGCTGCATTCTATTCAAACTTGGATATGGAATAATCATACTTCATATCTCCTTCCGACCATAAAGGCGTTCCGTTAAATGAGAGCTGGAAGATGATGATACAAAGAAACAAAATCGCCATTCTGTTGCTAGATTTGTAGAAATCGAACTAATATATTAAATCATTATGTTAATCATTTGTTATGCTTTATTTTGATGTGACAAAACATGAAAAGTACTTCATTTTAATTTTAACTGTAGTGCTTTTTTGATATTACATTTAATTGTACTAAATTACAAAATGTCATTATTACAAAAGTGTAATTATAAATATATTTAAATACATGGCATAAGTTTCAATAGAATTGACATTAAAGTATATTTTAGTTTATTAGACAGTACAAATTATTATGAAATTACATATGAAGATGTACTTAATTTCACTCCAAAGTTACTGCTATTTAATATAAATTGAAACTATAATACATATTCATGTAATTTAAATAATATAAAAGTGTCCGAAAACATTACATTCAGTTCAATCTAAGTATTGTTTTTTAAAGTGTGTCATTTTCAATTATAATTACTCTTTTTAAATTATGCTAAATTCACAAGGGAAACTATTGACCGTTGATGTATTTTGTATTCCCACTGTACTTGGAACATTAACACATTTTGACGGTTGAAAGGTACAGTAATAATCTTGTGGAGAACTGAATTCAAATGACAGGTGATCAGTACTCAATATATTAGCACCTGTGTATCTGATTGTATTTTATTGTTTAGTTAAATCAGGTGTACCTGTGTAAATCAGGTACAAAAAAGAAAACATAAAACATTTTATAGAGAGGTTACTCACAGCACCTTTAATTACTGCTGATAAGTGTGTATATAGTCCACACCAGTGCAAGATAAGAGACTGTCAGGCTTTGTTTGATTGCACTTTCTCTGCACTTAAAACTGTGCAACTTTTAACCTTATTAAAATAACTATTATCTTATCAGTTTTCCCTGCTTTTCGGGTCTGGCTGTAAGGTCAGAGTCTACCCTTCCCAGCAATAGAGCTACTATCATAAGGTCCCACACCAATTGGCTTAAGTTTGGTGCCTGTAAAGTCGCTGATTGAGTTCAGAGGGTTACCATTCAAGGACAGCATCATCTAATGTGCGTCAGAGCCAGATGCTTTGTAAGACTTATCAGACGATAGCTTTACCTGGTGGGTCACTTTTAGTTAATGTTTTCAGGGAAATGGGCGTCATATCAGCAGATATGACCTGTGATTGCTTCAAATGACTCTAGACAGGGTTAATTTAATTAGTGGATTAACTGTCCAATTAGGTTGGACGAATTTCTCAGCCATTGATATTTTTTACTAGCCATGGTGAAACATGGTTTAAAAAAAAATTCCTATGAGAAGAGTTACAAAAACCTGAAGACTTGTTGTAAAGTTGGGATTTTTTATTTATTTTATTTTATTATTATTTTGTCAGTTTAATGTAAGGAATATTCCACAAATGCCCAGTATTTACCAATATATATGAATTTCTCTTTGTCTTTTGTTAATGGCTCCAAATTATTGCAAGCTGTAGCGATATGCATATTGTGATATGTACATTTGCAATATTTCAATCATTTCAATATATTGCACAGCCCTAGCAGAGTCCCAGCATGTTTTAAAGCAGCTGTTGCAATTCCAGTGCCAATAAAGTTGAATATCAGTTGCTTAGATGATTACAGACCAGTGGCCCTAACTTTAGTTGCTATGAAAATCTTTGAGCGATTGGTGCTTAGGTATCTAATTTCTAAAATCTGTCTGGATTCTCACCAAGTCACCCATAAGGCTTATAGGTCGGTTGATGATGCTGTGGCTCTGTGTCTCCATTCAATTTTGTAACACCTTGAAGTCCCCAATACTTATGTCAGAGTCCTTTTTGTAGACTATAAATCTGCATTTAATACAATTATTCCAGTTAAACTTTTTGATAAGTTACAGCAATTGGAGATTCAACACTCCCTTGCTCTTTGGATTTTGGATTTTTTGCAGAACAGAACGCAAATAGTTTAAATTAATAATACATTCTCAAGTGTTAAGACAATAAGTGTGGGTGTGGGAGCCCAACAAGGATGTGTACTGGCACCATTATTGTACTCTGTGTACGCTAATGATTGTGTTTCACACTGTAAATCCCCCCACCCAAACACACACACAAAAAAATGAATAACTGAAGTAATTTGTGGATTACTACTTACTGGAGATGCGAACGGTTTCAAATGATTCGAACTGGATATCACTGATGTGTACGACAGTTAGCGGACACTAGAGATTACAGTTTGTACAGTTTTAAATAGGCTTTTTTTTACAAATGCAAACGCATTGCTTTGCTTCAGAAGGCCCTCATTAGCCCCCTGGAGTACATGTGCACGTGTGGAGTACATTGTGTGATGGATGGATGCACTGTTTGGGCTTCAAAATTTCAAAAGTGTGTTAGAGCCAGGATATTTTCCAGGATATAACCCAGATTGTATTAATGTGAAAGAAAAATGTAATATACAACTAGCATGGCTTGAGGGTGTGTAAATCATGGGGTAATTTATTTTTATTATTTTTACACAAAACTACAACATTTGCTTTAAAGGAGTCATATAATGCCCATTTTCCACAAGTTG
>SCHK01022549.1:0-13357 GCA_004124795.1 Poropuntius huangchuchieni
TGCGTGATATCACTGCGCCTGATGCGCTCATGTTACGGCAGATTAAATCAGATTCAATGATCTATGCTAAGCTATGCTAAAAGGGCTATCCCCAGACCCAGAGATCGGCTGAATGGATTCAAAAACGGTAAAACTCAACTTATTAACTCTGAGGGAGTTGGAGAATGAGCCTATTTCCAAAAAAAAAGTGGAGTGTTCCTTTAATGGTTTGTTTGGATCTTAAAATAAAGAGTGAATCAAAACTATTATGCATTTACTTACGTTACCTACTTAAAAGTCAGAGGGTATGATTTGTGACATTGCAATAAAAATCAGGAAAATGCCTTTAAACACTCTCAGAAAAAGGTGCAAAGCCATCAGTGCAATGCTACCCTAGGGTAAAAAAGCTGAAAGGTAAATTAGGCTACTGTATTTACTCCCCAATGGTACATATTAGTAACTTTTGAAAGTGTACTGCCCCAGTTTTGTACTTTTTTTTTTCTGAGAGCTTATATTAGGCAAGCAAAACATGAGTAAAAATAGTATTTTCAATATAAAAATGCCTGAAAGTCAAGCATATGGCTTCCACTTTGAAGGAAAGAGAGTATTGGTGGAGCTGATGATTAGAAAAACTACCGTAATGTAAAAGTAATATACTGATTACATAAAAGTAACGTTCCTCAACGCTGCATGTCAGTCTAATATTGCAGCATTTATCTCACTTCCCATCTATCAGCAGTCAATGTGATGGCATTAAAATTTGCACAAATAAGGTCTTTCCATTCAGGGTGCTGATAATTACCATAAATGTGTGATGGGAATAATTGCATCTATCGCTGATGTGCCATCACTTTAACGTCTATTGTGTGTGGCATGCCGCGTGACTTCATGTGAGACATAACTGAAATAGCAGCACTCCATTTAAACTGGTGGAAGCATCAGTTGCTGAAGTAATTAATGAGTGATGATCTATTAATGAAAAAACGTGTGATTAGTATTACCTTTGCAGAATTAATTCTTCAGAGGTTAATTAATCGAGTTCAGAGGAACGAGGACAGGGGACTGAGTTTAGAGCGCTGTAACACATTTCCTCGACAGGGAAAAATGAGATGTTGGGAAATATTCTTCCTTTCTTTTGCTGAGGTGTTAAAGATGGTGTTTTAATGTTTCTAATAAAATACCCTATGGGGGGTTCCTGTTAGCTATTTAATGTAAAATCAGCTTTGGAACGAAAAAAGAGTGGCTAAATGATGACAACTTGTGTTTTTTGAGTGAACTATCCCTGTGAAGACCACTCTGCACAGCACTATCGTGTGATTGAAACGTACCCAGTGTGGTTGTAACAATAGTACTGACACAAATTCCCTGCTTGAAGATTATCCTGTTTAGCAAACAACAGAAAGAGTGATCTTTTTTCTCTCTCTTTTTTCCCCATCGGGTTAAGTAGCTTAGATATCCTCAGTGATTTGTCATGCTGACAGAAAATTAAATTTCTACAAAATCATCAGAGCATCATTTCTATAATCCTCGATAAAGAATAAGCTTTGTGAAATTGGAATACACAGACAGATCATGACTGATGTCGAAATTCCAGGCATTATCCTCAGCGTTAAGTCTTGAGAGCTGCACTGTACAGGAATAAGAGAAATCTATTATCTGTAATGAAATCTATTAGCATAAGTGCAAAGATATGATGTATGATGCCACAAGGTCAAAACAGTGAGGAGTAACTGAAGGTGTAACTAAAGTGGTAATGCTACTAACTTAAATGTTAAGATTTTTCTCACTTCATCTTAACATGCAGAGACAACTACAAGATATTTGAGAGTCAAAGTGTTTGAGCAGCTCAGCCATCTGGGTGAATATAAGGTGGAAGTTTTTTCAATGTTAGAAAAAAACTTTTGCAATTATTCTGTTTACACACTTCACCTATAACTACATTTTTCAGTAGCATTACTTTGAGTTGAGTTTTTTTTCTGTAAAATTCTGTAGGTTTGATGTAATCACTCTAACCGATAACATTGTTATTCTGTGATTTAATATTGCTCTTTTTTTAAGCAGTTATATAATCTGATCAGAATTTGATAGAAATTATAAATCAGTAAATTTCAGTATATGTCTGTAAATTTTGTAACAAATACTTTTATTCAGTAAGGATGTATTATATTTTTCAAAAGTGACAGTAAAGAAATTTATAATGTTACAATACAATTCTATTTTGATTGATAAATAAATAGATAGATATGGCTATGCCATAAAGGTTTTTTTGTTTGTTTGTTTGTTTGTTTTTTTTTGGTATATTAAAATTCTGACTTACCCTTACAGGATATATTTTAAATAGTAATATTTCACAATATTATTATTTTACTTTATTTTGATCAAATAAATACAGCCTTGGTGAGCCTAAGAAACTTTAACATTACAGACCCCAAATAGTAACAATAAGATAATAATATTTTTAAAATATTTCAATTTCTATTAATATTAAAGCAGAAAATATTTTCTATTTTTTCATCAATTTTTCCCCTTTTTTTCCACACTTGTTGCAAAAACAGCTTCACATCAATTAAATTTAATATTAATGTGGCAAAAATCGACCTGTTTTTCCTCATCTGTATTTCATCTAGAATACTTCATGCTCTCTGCTGTCTCATTGCTCCATATTTCTTCATCGCTCTCGCATATAAATTATATAAAGAAGTCCTGCACACATCTCTATCATCAGTAAATATATTGAGATAACACCCAGCCCTATAGGCCTCACTGTAATACCAAACAACCCTGTGATTTTACGTCTTCCTGTGCAAACTTCATCTTACTGCTGAAGTTCCACTTCGCCCTC
The DNA here is from genome assembly GCA_004124795.1 of Poropuntius huangchuchieni. Classification (NCBI taxonomy): domain Eukaryota; kingdom Metazoa; phylum Chordata; class Actinopteri; order Cypriniformes; family Cyprinidae; genus Poropuntius; species Poropuntius huangchuchieni. The sequence continues at coordinate 2,822 of SCHK01022549.1, forward strand.
TTACAGTGTCTGATCTCTTTATTTCTAGATTCGCAAGAACCCGGCCACCAAGCCCTCTTACCACCTTCATACACCACAGATTAATCACCATTCAATGTGAATGTGTTCTTCGCTCGGCGCTTGCCCTTGTCCCTTTGTCACTGCCGTGAACCTGCACGCTGTGTTTTTAATCAAAGACCACTGTGCCAGACCCAGCACGTCCCCTCCCACCGAGCCCAGAGGATGCAGCGGAACAGTAGGGCGGCAGTAACGGATGAGCGTTAAGCCGGGGCCGGAGATATTTAAGAGGAGCTAATTGTGAGAAGTACTGGAGCACGCGGAGAGAGACCGTACGATGTGGTGTGAGCGATGCCCCGCACCCGCGGTCGGCTGGATGGCGGTACTTCATCACTGCTTCCAGAACAGGTAATTAAGGAGCCACCTGCCGAGCCACACCGGAGAGACCTGCTCTACCGGAGAGCTCCGCACTGGGCCCCGCGGCACGCCGCTCCAATCAAAGTATTATCACTCATTTTGCAAAAATCCACTTCTGCCTTTCTCTCTCTCTCCTCTCTCAGTCCCAAACACTACTTTATTTATTAAGGCTAAATGTCACCTCGAGAGAGGCAGGATTACTCTGTCATCTGGCTTTGAATCCATGCCATCTTCACTCGCATCATAAAGTGGCCTTTAAAGCGATAGTTCTCCTTTTGTCATGCTTTTTCTTCCTTGCTGTCTCATATAAAAGAATGGCCGTTCTCTTCCATAGAGTGAATAGTGACCAGAGGTTAACAAAATCCCAAAAGGACTACATGTAGTGCACTGTTACAAATATTCTGAAGCCGTATGGTAGCTTTCTGTGATAAATGGACTAAAATATATTTATTCCATGGAAATCCCATCGGAAACATGACACAACAATTACACAACAATTACATCTCCAGTGACCCTAGTTCGATTTCTGGCTTGAGTCCTTTGCTGAAGCTCTTCACCCCTTTCATGCCTGATCTCTATATTGTCCTATCCAGTAAAAGCATAAAATGAATGAAAAAAATAAAAATAAAAATCTTGGTAACATTTTAGTTTAGGGACCACTTTTCACTATTAAGTAGTTGCTTATTAGCGTGCATATTACTGGCATATTGGCTGTTTATTAGTACTAATAAAGCACATATTAATGTTTTATTCTGCAAAACTATTTTAGATCCCTTAATCCTACCCCATACCTAAACTTAACAACTACCTTACTAACTAGTTTAGAACTAGTAGTAAATTAGGAATCTGAGGCAAAAGTCATTATTAATAGCTAGTTAATAGTTAGAATTGGTCCACAAACTAAAGTGTGACCAAAATCTTGATTGACAGCCGTGGTCACAATTTATTTTTACTGTATGGAAAAGAGCAACTTGGACATTACCATAAATGACACTTTTGATGATCCTTTAAATTATTTAGTTTTCTTTTGCTAATCTTTTGGTTCAGCACAATTAGCGTTTGCTCAGAGAGACCACTGTTAATTTAGGATCGTTGAGATATTTTTTATTACTTTAAATTAGTTTTTATTTTTCTATTTTCATTTTGTCATGTTTGTCATTTTTATTAGTTTCGTTTTTAAATATGACTTTATATGACTGTATATTTCATTAATTGACTTCCATTTTAGTTTTAGTTATTTTTAGTAAACTGAGTTAAACAAAATGAAAATGTGAAATATTTCCTTGGCAAACAGCTGAGCTAGCTAGTGTAATTTATTTATTTTTAAATATTGTTTTTATGTTATTTTTTTATTTTATTTACTTTAGCTTTAGTTTTACTTAGATAAAATAACCCTGAGCAAATAATGTGTGTGTGTGTGTGTGTGTGTGTGTGTGTGTTGGCAGTTTAAATGCACTGCTACAACCCACTGCTAAAATGTTTCATAGACTAAATCATATCATTGGAGATAATTTTTTGTTGTTGTCATGAAGTATACATACCCATCATAGTCTTCCAAGCTGCAGTCTTTCAGAATGGACAGTGCGTGGCCCTTTCTCTTGGTGACTGTGGAACAGAAAGAGTTAATGTTAAAAAAAAAACAAAAAAAAAAAACGAAAGCACTCCAAACTGCCTTTAGTACCCCTTTCCAGGCATTGGCAAATGGCTTAAGCCGAACATATGGTCCTGGCTGTAAAGCAGAATTTATACTTGCATGCTGTTTGCATTTTTAATCAAGAATATGAGTTGTGGTACAAAGAGGCGACCGCTCTTGTGTTCAGCTTGCCCAAGCTGCACAAAACAAGGTCAAGATTGTTCCCAGCATTCACTGTGTGGTTTGCAGTTACTGCAGTTCTGTGACACCACTTGGGTAACAAGGTAATCCGAGGGTCACGGGTCCGAAGAATAGGGTTAAATGTGGTCAGTTTGTTGGATATAGGCTTGATCCAGTAGAATTATGGATTCAGGTTTGGTATCGTGTAGCAGAAACCCTTGGCCTATGTGGCACGGAAGAATGCCACTGAATGCGGGGGAAGAGGGGTGGCACGCCGCAGATGGCATTGTGCACGCCCGTGCCCCACTTAGCATTTTCTGGGGCACCTCCGCCATGGAGCGGGTCCCAGCTGTGACCAACCATCAAAGAGCTCACCGTGGCTGATGTGACACTTGCAGATGGATGTTTTTTTGTTGTTTAAGAACGTGTTTCATGATGCACACAGAGATGCAAGTGCTGTGTCTGTTCATTATGACACGCCTGGCTATTCCTGGTACCAGCTCCAAAACAGAAGCACACAGACCACAGAACCTGCACACAATTGTGGGGACGGAAAATCATGTGATTATAGCTTTAAATTAAACTGTTTCTTTTTTTTATTCATTTCTGAAACTCACATATTACATGTGTTTGGGGTTAGTAAGATTTTTTTATGTTTTTGAAAGATAAATGCACCTCACACGGCTGCATTTATTTGATACTACAAATGAAATCGATTTTAAAATGTATTTACTGTAATTTATTCATGTGTTGTCAAAAGTACATTTTCAGTAGCCATTACTTCAGTCTTCATTGTCACATGATCGTTCAGAAATCATTCTAATATGCTGATTTGCTGCTCAAAAAACATTTCGAATTATCAATGTTGAAAACATTATACTTTTAAGAATCATAATATATTTTAATTTCATTTTGGATTTGATAAGGATTCTCTGATAAATAGTTCAAAAGCACATAATTTGTTAGAATTTTTTTTCATACTAAAGTTGTGATTTCATACAAAATTTAACATGTCTTTGCTGAATAAACTAATTAATTAAAAAAAATACTTATTTTTAACCTTTGAACAGTAGAGTGTGTGTGTGTGTGTGTGTGTATATGTGTATATATATATATATATATATATATATATATATATACTATATATATAGACTGAGGTTGACTGCTCTTGTTTGTGAGTAACATATAAACATGCAGTTATGATGAAATAAAAATGATGATGAATTTCAAAAGATGCTTAAAGAATAATGCCACTTATATAATTTCCTGTTCATTTGTGACATTGAAATAAAAGCTATTGCATTGTTGGATGCAGTACAGAAATAGCAGTATGTTAGTATGCTGTTCCAGACTTAGTCACAGACTAAGTTCTGAGTTCAATTCTTAGTGCTGACCTGTAGGGGGAGAGCTTGCAAATCAAAGTGAACTTAAAGGATCATTTGGCCCTGACCTTGCCAAACAAAACCACAACCCAGGTACCTTTTTCACATCTCACTGACTGAGCCACATTCTGCCCGGAGCTGTGAAATATCATTCAATTTAGTTAATCAAACTTATGTTTAAAACTGGTCTAAGCACATAAAATGCTAAATTAGGCTCTTAAATGACCATAAAAATTCAAAAAAGAGAAGATTTCCATGTATAAGCTTTAGTTATCAGAAAATAGCCTTGAATTACACACTGTAATTGCTTCTCTCAATTGTGACAGTTCGCTAATATTGCCTGTTCATCTCTCTCAAAGTCTATAGAGTTAATTTGATCACGTATATTCTCAAAGCTCTGCGTTGTGAGCGGCAGAATGAGATATTTAATTTCTATTAGGTAAAATGTTGTTTAATGGCTCCACCTCGAGCTCTCAGTCTCTGCCCTCGGGAGCACATCATCAGGAAACGGATTCTATTACTGTTCAAATGGCTTCTGGAATCAGGTAGCCACATTCATTAGAGCACAGATTGTGGAGTCCCCTTCCCAAAAGCAGGGGGCGCCTGGTGCGTGTTCGGGTGTGTGTGTGTAGTAGTGTGTGGATGTCTATGAGTATATAGTATGGGTTCCTATGTGTGTGTGTATGAGGAGGTGGGTAAAGGGAAGGAGAGGGGGGAGTCCCGCACTGTGTTAGAACAGATGGGTGCAGTCCCTCCCCTTGGGTCAGGTTACTGACGGAGGATACACTTCTCCTGTCATTATGAGTGTGAGATGCATTTAGGACCATACACAGCAGTGTTGTACAGCTGCTACTTCCAGTATGAGCACACACACATACACAACCTCAAACATACTGCAGAGAGATATCGAGAGAGGTGGGAATAAAAGAAAAGGAGAGCTCGGTTGTGCAAACATTTGCGCATATTCATAAGAATCACATTTGTATGCATTTTATCGGTTCATGCATTTCCTGAGAATGTTTTTGCTAGCGCCATGCCCTACTGTTTGAGCTACAGCAACCACAACACAAATTTTAAAAAACAAAATAACTGTATTGTAAATGGGATTCATTTTATCAGTTTGTGCTACAGCAAGCCAAATTGAATAAAGCAAAGAAATTTGATTAACTCAATCCAGTCTTATGGGGAAACGTAACTATTTTACGAAGTGGTGATTTCATTTGAATTCGTACAATGTGATTTGTTTGGGAACATATGATTTTTGGAAAAAAATAATTGAGGTTTTCCCCTAAACCTAACTAAAAAGATCGTACATAACATTTGTGCATATTCATATGCATTTACATGTATGCACTCGGTAGACAGTATACATTTTATCAGTTATATTACACATGCATTTTATACATTTTATTAAATAACTCTACCCAATCATAAGAAAACATATCTATTATACGAGGTGGTGATTTCGTCTGAATTTGTGTAATGTGATTTAATATGGGAGCAATTGATTTTTAGAAAGAAAAAAAAACTGAACCTAACTGTGGCATAAGCAGATTGTATAAAACATTCATGCATATTCATAAGCATTACAGTACATGTATGTACTTGGTAGATTTTATCAGTATGTGTTTATCTGAATTTAAAAAGCTTGAGTATTTAAAGCAGCAGATGATGTAACTGCAGCACACAATTATAATAAAGTTGGCTAGTGTGATGCTATGTGGTTGCCAGGGTGTTCTGAGTGGTTGCTAGGTGGTTACTTGATTGTCTACTTTTAATATTCTACACTAATCCTATTCTTAACCAACGTTTTGTCCAATTTTCTAGATAAAATATCTAAAAATCCTTGTAAACAAGCATCACTGCATATTAAATACGTAAATATGCTTTCAGAGCATGCATCAGTAACACAAGTTTACTGGCAGTTTCTATCCACTTGTTTTAAGAATAAACAAGTTAAAAAATTGCTAGTTCAGTAAGACGAAATGCATTTAAATTCATAGATACTATGAATCTATGAAAACAAGTTTTAATATCTTGTGCAGCGTTGCTTCTCAAGTATTTCATTTCAAGCATTTTTAGAATAAAAAAAAATTGTCAAGGAGATTCTAACATGAGTCACATCTAAATTTTTTTCCGTTTAACATTGGTTTTTAGTAAATTGCATGGAGAGATGGCAATTACAATGGTAAACATGATTAATTTAGCTTTTAAGTGTGTATTCAAATGATGCATTAACATAGGGACCTTGACATTCCTCACCCTAAAATATTGATTTCCTATGATCCACTGCCAATGCCTAATGGCGTAAAGCACCAGCTTGTTAGCATATAGGGAATTGTTGAGCACTGAGGGATGAATCCTATGAGCGAACAGACCCTGAGGGCAAACGTTAATGCACTTCGACCTCGAGTGTGGCCTGAGGGGGCGGCAGTCACCTGTGCGTGAATATTTCAAGCTGAAACAGTGAAGAAAAGCTACCTTTGTAACCGTTTATTATCCTTCACAATGCAGACGCATGAGACTTACTGGTCACATCGGCTTCTATGTCAGCCAGCTTGAAGAGCGGGGCAACTTCGTCCAGGTAGAGCTGGTACGCCTCTTTCTTGTGGCTGATGGGGTTCACGAAGACTTTGAGAGACTTGGGACGGTTCTTAAAACCTGCAGAGCAAAGAAAACAACAAAGAGCGGGAAGATTCATCAATCCCCTTGTGTCATGAATCCCATGGGCATTCATTTAAGTGCTTGATACTCATCCAGTTTAGAGAAGTGCACATCTGTTAATGTGAGCCAAAGCCCCTGTCCTACATAATAACGATTTCTTGTCGTGAGTTCAGCTTTTGTCTGCCACCCTTGCTGCAGAATGGCTCTCACACAGCGTGAGTTCAGTCTCCACCAATTGAAAAGGTCAGATCAGTGTCTGTTGTTTACAGCGGCTGAACGTCTGCCAAGAATGAGGAGAAGGCTTGAATAAATACACCATGTAGGCTCTTGGTTTCTCTCTGTTCAAGTTTTTGTGGTGGGAGAAGTGGCCGATTGATATGTGATATGTGGTTTTGAAGAGTGATACCAATAACTATAAAGTGGGGTAGTCGTTGCATTATATGTGAATATTATATTGGTACAAATTTCAACCCAGAATTGAGTCTGAAACATACTGCTCATATACAGTATATATATATGAATATATGAGATGATGATGATGATTATTATTATTATTTTATTATTGTTGTTGTTGTTGTTATTATATGTATTTAATTTTTATTATTTGTGTGTTTTTTATTTTATTTTTATTCTATTATTTTAAATTATTTATTTATTATTTTATTTATTAATTAAAGTCAAAAAAATTGTCTAGTAAGATTTTTAAATGTTTTTGACAAAATCTGTTACGCATTTATTTGATCCCAGTAAGACAAAGTAAGAAAGGTAAAATTGTGAAAAATTTCTATTTAGATATTTTAAAATGAATTTATTCCTCTAATGCAAAGCTGAATTTTCAGCATCATTACTTTGGTCTTCAGTGTCCCGTGATCCATCAGAAATCATTCTAATATGCTTATATGCTGCTCAAGAAACATTTCTTCTTATTATCAATGTACAAAACAGCTGTGCTGCTTAATATTTATGTGAAAACTGTGATACTTTTTTCCAGGATTTGCCATTAATGTTTGATTTACTATTTTCTTTGCAGGGAGAACCCAGTATTGAGTTCAGTGGATCATAATTAGCAGAAATTAGGGAGCTGCTATCTCTCCCGGCCTTCCTGGAGTGCCTGAGATCGATGGAAGCTGAGATGAAGCTCAACGCTCTCTCTCCTTCCTCCATCATCTCCCTCATTACTCTAATCCGGCCCCTGAAGCTCTCGACCCTCGACCTGCTAACGAGCCGCTACCCTCGGCTTGCCCTCCGCCGTACCCCCTGCTGACATCACAGCGCAGGAGTTCCAGGGGGTGCCCAAGGTCACAGTTCAAATAGACACAAAACGTGCACCAAAGTAGATGCAGGATGTGAGGTGGGGAGGCTGGGGGGATTTGGGATCTTGAAAGAAGGTTGCGAGTCTCGCTCAGCGTGGGGATTCTGATCCCATCTCCTACTATGTGGCTCTTGGGGGCCACGGTGCTGGGACGATGGGGTCCACGCGGGGAGCAGGTGCAGGGGGGCGGCACCACCACTGCTGTTATAGCTGTGAATGGGGCTCAGGAGGCTCAGTAACCCTCATCCTCACCGAGGGGGCTTCGGGCCCACTGCACAACACATGAAAACAACGATGTGAAGAATCGCTCATCTATTGCATCAGATTTAGTGGCCACATTTGCATCATCGTTTCATAAAAGTACTTCAGAATACCCACACAAAACATGCTATTTATAAAGAGTCTCCTTTTAGTCTGGTTTTCCCAAGATACTCTCTGTTCCAAAACCTCGTGTGCTACCTATAGATAGCATTATTTATTATATATTATATAGTCGTGAGGCAATGGCTATGCTAAAAGATAGGTAGCATAACCATACTGTGCTCTATGATGCATAATTGGTACTGCATCCGATGTACACTTTGCAGAATGCACTGCAGTGAACTTGATGAAAAGATTGCTGAAAAAAAAAAAAAGAGAAATTCTTTTTACAAATGTGTATATGCCAGCAGGAATTCATAACAAATATTGCAAATTAAAAATTTACTTTTGTTAGGTTTTATTTATTTATTATGAGAATTTTTATTTTTATTATGAAAATATATTTGTTCGTGTTTTATTTTTAATTATTAAAATACTTTTTTTATGGATTTTTTTTTAATTATGAAAAAATAATTATTGTCCTGATCATGTACAAGAAAAATATAAATACCCACACTAAAGTTTGCATCATCATAAAAAGATTTATTCATTCATTTCAGCAGTTATTCCTTCTTTTGCAAGAACGGTGCTTGACTTTGGTTATTTGTTTATTCAGTTTATTAGAGTTTATTGTATATGAATTTTTGTTTATCAACATATTACGTTGTTAGCTTAGCAACATGCTAACACCAAACATGTATGTATAGAATGTTCCAAATCCGTTTAGGTTCTATTCCATTTAGAATCCTACCTTAGAAGGTAGCTATCTATGAAGGCAGTAGACATCGAGACAGCTCACAAAGTATTGGAACAGAGCCCTCTCTCTTATTAATTCATTACACTTAAACGGGAAACTATGTTTCCCTTGTTTTAATGATCATATCTGAGCTGGAGTTCAGGATAAATCTAAACACCACAGAAGGGAGAATGGGGACGTAGCCTGTCTGCATGCGCGATACCGTGTTACTATGGCACATAATCCCATGTTTGTGTGAACGATGCACGGTGGCTCCCAGGAGCTCACTGAAAGACAATCCAGACGAAGGGGCCATCCTCAGGTTTCACCTCCATGAGTCCTGTTTGTATTCCCGCAAAAGGCCACTGTGATTAGCAAACCTGAAAGAGACTTCAGACAACCTGTGTTCACACGTTAATTATAACCTTTTGGAGACACCAGACAAGACGAGTCATAAATATTGTGTTCTGACGTTAATCACTGTTGATAGTCTGTTTTGAGGTAAAGCTGTAAGGCATTTATTCCTAATTTTCACTTAAATGGGTGAATTTCACAAAACATGTTTAAAACATGCCCGGGTCACATTTCACAAAAAAAAACAAAAAAACAATATTATATAAGTAATATATATAATAAAACAAGTAATAATAATAGTAATAGTAGCTTTTATTCCAGAAAATGAATGTTGTATGTTAGATTGTATATTAAAAAAATATAAGAAATTAAAAATCTGTAAAACAAATGCTACCATAAATAAATAAATAAATAAACACCCTTACAAAAATGACAGAAAAAAGCTGTCATTGTTACTTAGGGTATGTCCCCTAAGGTACAGGTGCTAAAAAGTACCTCATTTACCCCTAAACAGTACATATATGTAGACTTTAGGTACTAAGATATACTTTTAAGGTACTAATATGTACCATTTATAGGTAAATAAGGTACAAAATATGTACTTTTTAGCTTTTTTACCTTAGTGTACAATTCAGTGAAAGCTTTATGCCTTGTTTTGTATATGTATAAGTGTATATGTCCTGGATGAAATATGACCTGAGCATGTTTTCGTAGAGATTCACCCAGATGTATTATGCCCTTCATGTGAGCAAGTTGGTTCTGTTTGTCCTCTCAATAGCTTTGTAGTGACGTCCACATTTCAGACATGTGTCTCTGCCACCTGCGGACATTCCATGAGGTCAGCACGTTCTGCAGTGATGCAGCCGCCCTATGACTCAGAGGCTTAACGCTGTTTTACCCCTGAGGGCTATCAAGACAGGCTAATGTCACCCAACACAGTAGCTACATCTGTCTCTGTCCAGCCCCCGTCTCAGGGCACAGAGGGTGCTGATGGGAAAGGTAAGGAGCATCTGAATGGTGTGGCTGAGGGTCTCCCTGTGGAGAAGATGATTCGGCACAGGGGAGCACTTTTCCCATAATCAGGGGTAAATTACCTGAAAGCGGGGTCAGGTTACACATTGATTTCAGAGACAAACAAAGCCCCAGGACTGCCCGTAAACACTCGCCCACTGCGCTAATGAGAAGATTGACTATGTGGTCCAGTCATGGTTTGATCGCAAGGCATCGATGCTTCATATTACAGTGCAGCATAATTTGTGTGACTGTGAATTCATTCTGTTTTCTGGGTTATGTGCCATGTAGAATTCAGAAGGAGAATGCTTTTAAATTCCAAATAAATTGTTTGGTTTTAGATGTAGAATTAAAATAAATTGAAATTCATGAAGTCGGTTTTTAAATATTAGCTTTACAAATCCTTGTTTGAAAGTTTTGGAAAAAAAAAAAAGCCTTTTAAAGTCCATAATTTTGGTTATGAAAGGTTCATATTTTGGTTTTGGGAGTC
>SCHK01022556.1:446-11768 GCA_004124795.1 Poropuntius huangchuchieni
GCGGTGCATTAGCCGCTATAGGTAAATAACGAGGAGAATAACAACGTGCAGTAAACGGTAAAACTGTTTGCACTAATAACCAGTGTGTTATTAATTAAGATAACACATTAAAATAATATGATAAGACACATCAATTGTCAATATCAAGCAGCAAAACGAACTGTTTTGTACAGCTAAAAATAGCTGGATGCAGATGAGACCGGAAGCTACACCCACAGAATTTACAAATGAATTTACATTTTTACGACAGGAAAAAGGTGGATCCAGAGTGGAAGTGCGCTTACATTAACACGCTTAACTTACCTGTAAACTGAAAAAAACAAAACCTGGTGAAACTGAGCAGGATTTAACGTCATTATTAATCTTTGTCACCCGTCAGGAACCGGTCAGTAATAAAACCTGTTACTGACTGAAATATTTACTCAGATGACGAATTTGTATCGACCGCCAAAATAACACATCCTCGCGCATGTTTCACAAGGAGGCGGAAATGCGTAATCAACCAGGAAGTGGATGTCAGAGAAAGCATGGCGGCGCGCTGCGTTCTGCAGTCCGCAAGGACAGTGCTGAGGTCCGTTCAGAGCGATCTCAGCAGCAGGGCTTTATTTCAGAGGACACCGGGTTTCTCACAGCTCTCGTTTCTGGGGAGTGCGCCGTGTCGCGGACTCAGACATGGTGAGTTTACTGGAGTTTGGTTTCAGGACATCTGCACAGCACACTGCATCGTCCTCTTCATGTCATAGCTCTTATTGACCGTTTATATATTATAGTATTAGCCGTTCAAAGGTCAGAGTGCACGTTGAAAAACTGGTACGTAATAGAACTTGTAATTCAGTTACACTTCATTTTAAGGAATTCTTGTTACAGTGTAAGTATACATTTAGGTACTAAGTAATATTAAGTACATGCACTTACTATAAGGGTTATGGTTAGAGTTTTGTGTAGGGTTATTTGCATGTAATAATGCATAATTTACTGTTATTATGATAATGAGTACATGTAACGTGTAACAAGGACACCGTAAAATAAAGTGTTACGTTTAATTCTTTTAAATTTCATTGAAAATGTTCAAAGACGTGTTATATATTTAACATTCTACGCGCATTTTTAAGTGTTACGAATCAAAAATGAATTGTCATCAGTCAGGTGGTTTTGCACAAACTTGTGGAGTTCATGCTAGCTTCAGTGCATGTCGTTAAAGTAGCACACTGACGTACACAAAAAAAGAAACTAATTTTTCAATTCAACAGGTTTATATTTTTTAATATTATATAATTTAGTTTCATATTCTATTTTATTCACTTCTGTGTCCCTATGCATGTCTACACTAGAGAATGTCTTAAATCATTGAGCATGTTCTGTGTTTTACAGTGGTGGAGAAGAAAGATGGCAAAACAACCGTTGTAAGTAACACCTTCTCTATTACATGTACATTTTAGAAAGAAAGTGGTCATATAATAAACAAAACAATATTCCAGTTGCAAGAATGAACCTTTCTTAAGCATTGAACAAAAACTCACCAGTATCATCCGTCTCATCTCTTCTTTGCAGTTAACCAGCAATTGTGTTAGTCTCACTTCAGCTTGAAACTATTTACAAAACTGTAATAATTCTAATTTTTCACATTTTTATCAGATGGAGGGTGTTATAGAGCCTGCATATGAGCGACCACAGCCTCCCAACCCCACAGCTTCCTGTCCCATCTACAGATGGAACCTACAAAACAAGTACAACTACACCGTAAGTGCTCACACATGTGATGACTCTGTGCAACATTATCTTCATTTCGTTATCTTCAAGACTTCTCTCTCTCTCTCACTCTCATTGGTGATGCAGGACGTGCTGTTACTCAGTCAGTTCATTCGTTCAGACGGCGGGATGCTCCCCCGCCGCATTACAGGCCTCTGTGCTCAGGAACATACCAAGATAGCAATTTGTGTACAGATGGCCCATCGTGCTGGTGAGTTGGAGTTTTCTGATGTTTATGTTGTATGGAGGTGTTCAGTGTTGCTCAGTTTCAATAAAATCAATGTAATACAACATCTAAAACTGTTTTAAATCACTTTGTTCTTTCTTTTTTTTATAATTATTAAGAATGCAGCATTTATTCAGTATTTTAAATCTCATATTAACTGAGACTATAGGGAATATAGAACCATGTAAAATGAGCTGTTTTGATGTACTTATTAATAGCTAAGATCATTAACCAGTTCCTCCTCATTTCTTTCCAGGTCTCCTACCAGATCATAAACCCCCCTTACCTGAAGGCCATGTACCAAAACCTAAATCCAGCCTCTCTCTCAACCGGTACAGTCACCTCAGAAAGCAGATGTTAATGTCACATATTTTCATGTGCCTTTATTTTTTTTGATGAGATACCTCGCACTAATCAGACTGTCTCTTATGGTGTTACAGCTATCTGACGCGTTACTCTGTGAAGTCTGTGAAGCCCATCTACAAGACAGGGCTGAAGTGGTGTAAGAAGAGAATGAGTGTAGGACATCCTGCCCTGAAAAACAACGTCAGATACAGCCCCAAACCACTGTACATAAAGCACTGATGGACACAGCTGTTTACCCAATCAAAACAGTGACTTTCATGGGACAGAGAGGATCTATGACAAAGGATTTGCACCTTTGCTTGGTGTTCACTCCCTCTGGCACAAAGAGACTGTGAGAGAACCAGTGTGCACTGAAACATCAAGATGCAAATTCAGAGATCACTGTAATGTAACTCTAGAGCTGTATGTTCAGCCCTCTGATTTGGCTTTCCACCATGTGATTTGGAGAAATGTTAAATTATATTATTGCAAAGGCAGATTTGCAAATAAAATGTTTACCTCGCTCACAGATGTTTCTAAGTTTGTATGTGTTTGCACCAAAGAAAAACCAAGGTACACTTTTGTGACTGCCTTAAAGGTTGAAACACCAATGCAACTTCAAATTTCCAAACATGCTGACATGTTTATGTTTTCCTTAAATAACAGAAAGAAAATTATAGTGCAAATAAATCACAGAGTAGATTAGACATTAACATTTAGAGTGAGATTAAAGCATTTGCTGTCTTCAAAAGGTCCTTTTGGCTGCTATAACATGAAGGGCAAGTCAAGGTTCATAAGTCCGTCTCCCATGTAGATGTGCCCATGCTGAGGGGTCTGGGGAAGATGGAAGAAGGTGAGACCCAGCCAGAGGAAACTGCGTAATACACACACAGTGCCGCCCCGCTCAAGCTGGAGGCACCATGACCCTGCATGAAGAACACACACAGTGAGCAAAAAAGACTAGAATTATCCTACTGTGCAAGATCAAAGAGGAACGAGAAGGCAAAAAGCATTTTGTATAAACTGAACCTGAATTTTCAACCATTACACATAACAACCGCTGACAGAATCCAGACTGTGATAGTGCGACAGACGCAGAGTAAAATCTGGAGAAGAAAGTCGTGTGACAAAGAGTTGGCTCTGTTACGGATGACTATTATCGCAGCGGTGTATAAAGAAAAGACGTTCTGGGTTCCTTCTGTCTGGGTGGCCCCTGTATCCAGCTGCCAGCATTGGCTTGCGCCAAGTACCGCAAAGCTCAATGCCAGTGAAGTCTGTTTGAATTGCAGCACTGAATATTAACTGCTAACAACGTTTAACCTAAAACACTCAAAAATGTTCATTGTGACTTTAATATGAGTTCAAATATTTATAGGCAGCAAGTAGTTAGAGCAATCACTAATTAGAAAAGCTTTTGAGGATAATATGCAGTAATTAAATTAGATTTTCTCATCTGAAAGATGCGATATTAAATAAAACTGGCAAATCAGACAAGTTGCTTCCATTAACACTGAACAAAAGCATTTCCCTCCATTTCTTACAGTGATATTTGGCTTAAAATTCATGCGGTTATAGAATATTTTCTGCCTTTCCAAGTTCTTGGGAAATCTCCCTACTTTTTCCTTGTCCAGGCCACATTCAAGGAAACCTGAGTGAAGCGGTTAATATCACCGCCCATTCCCAGTATCCTCTACCCACTATTTGAGGGATCCAGATGAACCTGTTCACCTCTGGCAATTCTTGAGAAGGGATTGGGTTTTTTCCACCTGATTGGTCAAGGGGAAAAGGAAGAAACTGTTCCGCAGGGTGGGTAAATGCCCTCTGTCTGAGACCTGCTCTACTTTTTCAGGCAAAACAAATCAACTTACCCTAGCGTTGCCTGAGGTTAGGGGCCATCCCTTAGAGAGAGAAATAAGGACAAATCACCTCCTTTAATGAAACAGCTGAGATGTTTCTACCACACTTAAAGTCTGGGCATGAGTCCAGTAAGTTGACTCTGCCTTCAGACTCTACTGAGAAACAACAAAGAGGCATTTGCCTTCTAAATCAGAGTCTGATAGCAATATTCCCAGTGAGGAAATGCTATAATTTACATAGTCTTTGATGAGTGATCATGGACTTCTCCTACATCAATTATCTTTACACTTCAAGGTCGCATTCAACAGGAAGGTCACTCTTAATTTGCAATAAACACTCTTATGAGTCACAAACTGTTTTTCCAGTACATGTCAAGGCTCAAAGTGCTTCGCTGGGTATGTTAAACAAGTCAGATTCCATCTGGTTAAGATTCAGGATCAGCAGAACCAGATATTCCTTGAGGAACTCTATGTTAAACAATCAGTAGTGGTCTGTAGCCTGTAGGCAAGCGATAGGTAATGCTTCACGAAGCGTGCTTGATGAATACCTTTCAGCAAGCTTATGTCTGACTTGAATTTGTGGGGAACGACAACAGACGAATAGTTTTCTGAATAACTGTTTTGTTAGTTCACTCCCAACTGACAAACATGGCAGGAAGACACACCAAGATATACGAGTGGGAGATTTATCGTTGTTGTAGAAAATGGCAATCTCTCAAACGCATCTTCCCAGAAAGAAAAGAGAACAATGGGATCATAGTTTGCAGAACAACACCCCAGATGTCTCCTTGGCTTTTGCTCGGCCTTAGGCAGCTGCCAAATCATATCTGTCATTAACCCAGGGAAATCCAGCAACAGGGATCATGGGATGCCTTGCAGAAGGATTTTTTATACCCTCCTCATATTTCCCACCACTATTAAGAAATGCTTCCTAAATGCAATTTGCATGTCAGCATCATTTTCTGGATAGTATGGTGGTGTTAACAGGTGTTGTTCACCTTTGAATTCTAATGTCTAAAGCAAAAAAGGGCTCTGACTTCACTGCAAACGTTTCATTATAGGACTAGAGGGTGGGAGCTGGAGACTCCCACAGTTCCTTGAGAAACGGTATTGTGACTGGAAATAAAACCACATCAAGAATAAATCATCATGGAGACAGGTAATGAAAGATCTCTCCTTTAATTACCTTTGGGAACATCCTCGCTCAAAGGATCTAGAAAGTCAATAGCGGGGTTCAGGTGAGACATTTCCAAGATGGACTTCTTTTTCAGGTTAACCGGCTCACGGAAGTGCAGATAGTTGCGCAGTTTCACAGCCTCAACGGGATCTAGACCTGTGATCATGTGCAGGGTGACTGTATGTCCTCTTTTTCCCAGACATGTCCTGGCCAGGATTTCTAAATTGCCTAAAATGTCCAGGTTTTTGCTTAGTTTTCCTATTGTTCTTCTTATTGTACATAATTGAACAATCGTGGTGACCAAGAAGGTGGGACAGTTGCTCATACTGTACATATAATGTATGGAGACTGTGGAGAGCACGTCAGTTGAGAAACAAAGACAAAACCTGGACATTTTTGGCAATTTAGAAATAGAGGACGTACGGTCACCCTAATCATGTATGCAAAATTTAAACAGATCTAGGGTCTGTCAATTCAGTTAAATGACAACATAAAGAGATGAGAAAATGTCTTCAGAGAACTTAAATAGATTACATTTTACTAGGAAATGGAAACATACAGACTTCAGTTTTATACTCACACAGCTGCATCTGATTGCCGTTGAAAAACATATACAAACACTTGTGAACTGCTAAGAGTTTGGCTGTAAGCATACTGTACCTCCAAAGCTTCGGTTTGTCTGCACTTTGCCGCAGGGGCCCTTGGTAAATGCACCACGTGGCACTACAGACGCATCTTTATCGATGTTTGACACGGTTGTTGCCAATCTACTCGCCTCATTCACTTTCACCTGCAGAAACGGAGGCATGTTAACCTCTCCATAAACATTCAACAAGCCTCCTGCTATCTACCATGTTTACTCCATTATAAACCATGTATAAACAGAAAACCGAATAAATAATAACAGTTGTTTTACATCCAAACATTACCACGGCCACATAAACATAACATTCATTTTGTGTGTGTTTCCAATTTTCCTTGAAATGTTTAGACTGTTTGATTGCTAAGAATTAAAGAGTGGTCAACAAAGTAAGATCTGTATTTTATAAAGACACAAACATCCTACAATTTTTAAGTGCAGATATTTTCTTCCTTCTATTTTCTTATTTCCAGAATGCTGCATGCTCATTATAGCCCCATCTGTGTCGTGTAACCCAAACACCCCTCCTCTCACCGTGACCTCTTCCTCCGTGGCGTCGTCCCCCTCTCCCCTAATGCGCATCTCTGTGTGCTCGTACTCATGGGACGGGTCGCCTGTGAATCGCCCCTGTGCTGCTAATGCCACATCTGCAATCATGGACTCAGTGGCTGGGGGAAGCAGGTGCCAATCCATGCAGTTTAAACTGTTTAATGATAAAAATAAAAAAAATTATACAAATTAATTTAAGATGGAACATGATTTATCACTCACTAACAAGATTAAACAGATATTGGCATTCAATATCACATTTGTTCCTGACACAATGGGTCTTGTAAAGTAAATACATTTAGGCCTAAGTTACTTTGTTTTTAAACTCATAAACTATTTTCAATTACACAAAACTTTCACTTCAGTGACCACCATATTAAGATTACATTTCCAACAGAAATTAGTAATTAAACCAATAAAAGGTTATTTTATTGCAAAATCAATTTCTTATTATGTGGCATATTTTGCTGAGACTGATCACAATGAGTAACGTTAACGTTAAACAAAAACTTATCTAAACAACAAGCAACATGATTCCCTACCTGTACAAAGACTTTCTGTTCTGCATTTCATCCTCTTCAACTCCTTGAGCAATAAAATAGTCGCATTTTAGCCCCAAAATCTTTCCCCAAAACAAAACCCGGCTGAATTTGTAGTTTCTCTTGAGAATGACCAGCGAAGTTTGAAGAGCGGCTCTCTGCTCACTGCTCAGAGTCAAACCATTACCGGCGGCTAAATCCAACGAGTAATGCAAGGACTCAAAGTCCATCGCAACACTATATTTACTAACAAATTTTTATTTATAAAAGAGTACTTCAGTAATTTGTATTTATTTCGCTGACGCTAGCAAGCTAACCAGCCTCACTCTCCGGTTACTCTGCGGTTGCTAAGGTAAACAAAAGCCCTAGCAGCCTGTTGGTATAGCAACTCTCTCTCACACACACACCACAGAGCTCACTAGAGCTGAACAAAAGTTTATTGCCAACATAAAAAAAATACATATATATTATTTTAATTAATTTAAACTAACTTAATTGAGTTTATATATATATATATATATATATATATATATACAGTTTGGGAACCCCTTGCAGAATCTGAGAAAATGTGAATAATTTATCATTTTAACAAAATAAGAGAGATCATACAAAATGCATGTTGTTTTTTTATTTAATACTTTCCTTAGTAAGATATTTCACATAGAAGATGTTTACATATAGTCCACAAGACAAAAGGTTAATTTAATAATTTCAGCAATTTTTTTGTCTTGTGGACTATATGTAAACATCTTTTTTTGTTGTTGTTTTTGCATTTTTGGGTCATGATGACACTAAGAGATTTAATTTAGTTAGATGTCCGCACAGATGACAATCGCTCACAGGAGGTTCCTCATCTACTGACAGAGACAAACAGGAAGCATGTGACACAGCTGGCAGGATGTATGTTCAGTCTGACCTAATGCCCTCTGCGTGATACCAGCAGCTTCACACACTGTATGTGTGAACTAGTGCTGTTAACAGCATCCGCGGCCGACAGCAGAAGTCAGCTGCCTGTTGAGAACACAGTGTGTTTATGTGTGTGAAGACAAATGCTGTGTGTGTGTGTCAGTTTGTTTAAGATGACAAACAGAAGTAGAGGAAAGTATGATTTCAGCTTTGCACAGGCATTAAAAAAACTCATATTTCAATCCCAATCTATCTATCTATAAATAATTATTTGCATAAATGTTTAACTATTTTGACAATTAAGAATATTTCACCCCCAAATTTTCATTATGGTAAATGAATGAATGAAAGCATTTGTTGCGCTGTCTTTAACTTATGCTATTTATTGTTGAAATACTAGTTTTTATTATTATTTTAATTTGGTTTTTATTTTTATATTTTCCATTTTCATTTTAGTAAAAGTTTGAGTAATTTTGTGTTTGTCATTTTTAGTAGCTTTTGTTGTTTATAGTTTTTATTCAGTTTTATTTCTGATTTATTTTTTGTGAGAAATGTTGCCTTTTTAATGGTTTTAATTTTAATTTCATTGTTAACTATAATAACTCTAATTACAGTAATACAAATTAACAGAATAAATACAAATTGTTAACTGTCATGAAAACAATGCCACAATGCAATAAACATTAAAGGTTGTAAAGAAGGTTTAATTAAATAAAGGCTCCTTATTGGCATTGATGGTTCAATGAATAACCTTTAACAACCATTGCACAAAAGAAAGTGGAAAAAGGTTCTTTTTTTTTTTTTTTTTTAAATGTTCTTCATATTAAGAAAAAGGGTCTTGGGTTTTGAAAACCCCTATGTAACCTTTACTTTTAAGAGCGCATGTCTTCTCTACAGCATAAGCTTTTTCCTGCATGGTCAAACCTTAACAAGCAACATCCGTTACAGGTGTCAAGTGCTTAGCACTCCAGCGCTCTTAAAGCAGGTCCCTGTGTGAGCGCTAGCAGGCTCATGTATCTGCATTGCTGTGATTAGGGACGGTACTTCAGTGCTGTCAAGGAATGGTTAGCCACAAAGACCCCGTTGAGTTAGCAGCCCACAGGATCAACACGCACACAGACGGACCGCCTCATTCACAGGAGATTAGTGGCCACAACATCACACCCGCCTCTGGCTATAACTCACAAAGCCTCTGAAAGAGCTCCACCAGAGGGGGAAGACTTCAGACAGGAAGGGGAGGATGAGGAGGAGAGGAAGAGGTCGGGAAGGAAGTGAAGATGTCTGTATTTCACATCTTTAGACAGATCTGTCTCATGCTTGTCTCAGCCGGTAGAGCTTAACATGACTTATTAAGAAAATGCATAAGGCTTTATAGGCGCACTAACTTATGTTTAGGTTTTCGCTGCTTGACACAACTTATACATATAATATTCTGTGTTTTGTGTAATGCATTATTAAGTAATTAATTATGGTAACTGAATTATTTCTCCCATGAAAAAGTAAATGATGGGATTTTTTTTCTGTAATTTAATTGCAGTTTTGTAATTGCATTAAATACTTTATAGACTATAGAACAATTATACAGTAGTGGATTTAACATCAAAATTTAACATCTAATGTTACAATTTATGTTTTTATATGCTGGCCATTTCAAGAATTATTTAGGTAATATGCAAGTAATATGTATTTATAATAACACTTAAAAGTCTGTGTCTATATATATTATTATTTTATTATATAAATTTTATTATATTATATTTTCATTTTAGTTTACATTTTTGTCATTTTGTTATGTGTTTTTGTCATTTTTATTAGTTTTTTCCCACCATAGCTTTAATTTACTTTTATCTTATATTCAGGTTAGTTGCCAAGGCATCAATTCTCATTTTTGTTTATGCCTTTTAAATTAGTTTCCCAATATTTTTTATTTATTTTATTTCAGTTAACAAAAACGATCCTGACAAAATCCAATGTTTTCTATTTAACGTTGCCACAGCAGAAATACCAAGCTCACATATACATCTTTTATGATTAATTTATTATACGTACATCATTTTAGACATTAATAAGTACACTCTAAACAAAAAATATTTTTGATCCATATTGATTTTTCACCGTATTTTGAATTACAAATTGCATCAAATTAAAGGAAATGTCCGAAAACCTAACAGAAAATACTGTGTCAGAAAATGATGAGTACCTTTTGTTTTTATATGGATACTTTCTTACTCTTTAACTCTTTTTACAGTGGAAAAAGTTACTTTTAAAGAATGGTTCTGTCAAAAATGAAAATTCTGTTATCATTTACTCGCCTTCATATTATTACTATATGAATGTCTGCCATCTGTGGAACAAAACTAGATGTTTTGCAGAATATTTAGATCACTCTTTTTTTTTAGTACAGTGAAAGCGAATGAGGTTGTCAAGCTCCACAAGATGCATAACAGTACTTACATGAATTCCATGTGCATTGCATGTCTTCTGATACCATACTTGACATAAGTAACAAATATGATTCAAGCTCAAATAAAAATTTAAATATAAGTATGTTCCTCACAATTTCCTCATTTAGTTTCTTCCACACAAAGAAAGAAAGTCACACGGAACGACACGAGGCTGAGTAAACGATGACAGAATTTCCCCTTAAGCTAAAGAGAGTTGTAGAGTTACAGACTGCAGTTTCAGAGGCAGATTTTTCTGCTCCGTTAGATTCTGTTGACGATCAGATAACAGAGAAAAAGTCCCAATCTGGGAATTCTCCCTTTAATTCTTCAGTTTCTTTACTCATTTCTCTCTGTCTCAGTTTCTTCCCTGAGTAAACTCTGCAAACATTAGGAGACGTCTGGCAAGGAAACAAAACTTTGCTATTAGTTTTCTCTTAAAAGTTGTGTCTGGGTGAAGTGGACTAAGTTTACCCCCAGGGCTTGGCGAGGGTCTATTACTCTCGGCTCTGAGAACGGTACCTTACAGACCACCGGCGTTGCCATGGGAATAATCCCGCAGACAAAAGGGAGGGATCAGCAGGGGAAATCAATGCCATCGGGCTTTGTGGTTGGCTGGCACAGAGATCAGTCATACGTACTCCGGGTCACCAGGTCAGAGGCATCAATCACGGCTTCAGAAAAGAGCGCGGACCATCTGAAAAGAGGAGAGAAGAAGGGAGGAGAGGAGGAAACATCTTCGCCTGTGTTAACGGAGGGAAGAATTATCTTTGGAGTATTTCGAGGCACCATATACAAGTACAACAATAATTGGTTCCTGTAGTTTGAAAGACCAAACGCAGCTGGAGACGAGCCATTCAGAGTGTGTGTGTGTGTGTGTGTGTGTGTGTGTGT
>SCHK01022701.1:246-11062 GCA_004124795.1 Poropuntius huangchuchieni
CCTGCCACCTCGATCAGCGTTGGGCAAAGGGTCTAAATTATCACTCGACTGTGCTTCGTGAACACTCTCGTCTTGCACCGCGGCGCCATCGCGCAGCAAAGATGGACCGGGAGAAGCGCGAGTATTAGACAGCCGCTCGTCATTTCCAAAAGGCAAATATTCCCCTTCAGAGTCAGAATCGACGAATAACATTAGCAACACATCCTCACGTACAACTTTTTATTTGCCATTTGGTGATTTTTCTCTAACAAATCTCACAGTTTACTCGCCTGCTGTGAACTGAACCGCTTCCGCATCAGTGACGTGATAGCTCTCTTCTTCTGCTATTTTCTCGAAAACTTTGAACAGAAACATGACGTAATTTTGGTCTAGAATCGAAGTACTACATGTCTGACATCTAGTGGAAGAGAATACAAGTGAGATATAACACCATATTAGGAACTGCAGCCCATTTTAATGAGTATGACGTCTTGTCGCAATTCTGCGACTTTGGCGCTTAGAGGGTTAAATAGGAAATGGCAAGCGAGGAATGTACCCGTTTTTGTGCCAAAGGTCTGTGATGAGTTTCTGATAGCTCTTGCATAGCGCTGGCTTCTTGTCTGTCTTCACCAGACCACCACAGTCCAGGAAAAACTGTGTCAGCGGAGGACTAAAAGATAATCCAGAGAGAGAGAGACAGATTAAACCAGAGAAAACTAGACTGAAAGAGAACAATTAGGACACTAAGATAAAAACACTATTGATTATTGGGGTTCGTACCAGTTGGAAAGCGCCTGGAGAGCTGCATTCATGTAACAAGTATTGCCAATGTTCTTCAGTCCAGTCAGACCTGTGAGCAGAACAGATGACAAGGTTCAGACTGACAGTGTGGAATGCAGAACAAAATGCACAGAACACCAGACATGAGAGATGAAGCACCTCTGGCCCTCAGTTCATCCTCCTCCTCAGTCTCCATATCCAGGTCATCACAGCTTCCTGCTGGAGGAACTCTCAGCGAGGTAGGGCTCCCAGGAGCTTTGGGGTCCTGAGAACCAGAAAGACAATGGAAGAAGATCAGCAAAAGCACGCTTTTTGCAAAAAGAAAAAAGAAAATCAATGTAGTTGTGTGCCCCTAAACAACAAATCTCAAAACAAATTTCATTCACCAGTGATATAACTGACAAAAATGATGACATACAATTAACATACTGAATTGTGATTGGTGTTTGGTCATATATTTGCATATTGAGACTGTGATTGGTCTTGTCTTCTATGCAAACATGTATAGTCGTGTTTAAATAGAAAAGGCAATGTTTTAAATATAAAAGAGAATTTTATCTAAGCACAACCAAACTTCTAAACTTTGCTTTGCATTGACAGAAAGTTGCGTTAAGAGTTCTGACCGGGCTGGGAGTCTGAACTGGGGAGATGAGCTTGGCAGCGCTGGGCAACTGTGCATGTGGACCCAGTTTTCTTTCCAGGAAAACCTCCTTGGTACAAGCGTAGCACCACACTCTCAAAGTAGTCAGATTCACTGTCAGGTTGTGCCGTGTCTCCTGGAAGAAAAAGTCACAGTGCTTACATGGACATTTACATGGTAAATAAATGTTTATCTGCAAGTTTAATGTTCAAAATGCAAAATGCAAAAACAAAAAACAAACAAAAAAACCCCTCTCCATATATTACATCAGTAGTAACAGAAGCATTGGCATTAATCTGAAAAATAAATCCCCAATTTATCCAGAAAACTCTTTTCTTTTTTTTATGCCAACTATCTATTTGCTGACTGATTTCATTTGAAGACTGTCAGTCATGAGTCTAGTGGTGTAATTTTATAACTTGCATGGGGGCCGGTTACACATTTTCTAAATAAACCAATGAATATTACAACTACAATCAACCAGTAATCGCCCTACAGTTGTTTTGTATGTAAGATCTCATTGGTTCTGAATGATTTAAAACATATCAAATTCTACACTCAAGCTTTATTGTGAACGTTTTTTTTTTTTATAATTCTATATCAGTGCCTTCCTAAATAAATCTGTAATAAGTCTGAGTAATGAGCTCTTTCTCTACATATGAAGCCTAAAATGCAACTCTTCAAAATTTAGGGCAAAACACAAGTGTGTTGCAACAAGAGCAAAAATGTACCAGGGAAAATGGGAAGTGGCGATGTGAAGCCTGGGCATGCACACAGCGGGGGCTAAGGGGTCTCTACATTATTCATGTGTCTGGATTGGCTTTCACTGCGGCACTAGAACTGGTGCAACTGCAGCCAGACAGGGGAAGTTAAAACATTTATGAGAGCTGCGCCAAAACACAAACCCTGCCAAAATCTGCCACTCTGACCATTTCAGTGATGGATAGGATGTTGTACATGCCCATATCCATTTGAATTCACAGCACAGCAAGGGTAACATAATAGAAAACTCATCTACATTATAAATTGTGGTATGCCCAATGCACTCATGATCCTGGCAATTTACACAACTGAAAAATGATCAAATAAAAAATAATAAAAACGTCCTGAATGACATTGAATGCTTGTTTCTTACAAATTTTGAGGTGCTGATTCCAAAAATACTGCCTTTTTACACTAACACGGCACACTTCCTTACAAAATATGATGTGCATTATGTAGCATTTTTACTTTCAACAGCCATTTGTAAAAAAAAAAAAAATAATAAAAAAAAAAGTAATAAGTCTTGTACCATCCCTTGATCAAAGACAAACAAACACATGATTTCTATCTTCCTCTGAGCCAGGTTAAAACTATTTGTTGAATTCTTGGTTGATTTTTACATGTATGAATGATTCTAAAGAAACTATTTTAAGCCTAATCCTGATTTCAAGGTTAGAATTATGGCCAGTAACACAAGAAAATGCAAACATGAGCCAAATGTTTTCTACTACATCTATGGGTATTACTACATCAAAACAGCAATAGAAAATTACATACAAAGATGTTTTTCCGGTTTTTTTTTCTTTTTTCATCTACTCACTAGCCTTGTTGTGTTTTGGTCATGCAACCGTGGTATAGTTAATTTATAGGCTATATTTTGCCTTTTACTTCTCCCAATTGAATTTAGGCATCACAATTCAGAAACATTGTGTTCATTTGTGAAAAATTATCATTGTGAACTAAATCTTATGCTTTCATTGGTCACAAAGCTTATTTTCCTCAATAATCCAAAAGCCAATGGAAAAATCTTATTGTTTTTTTTAATTTTTTTTTATAGTGTTCACCTACAAAAACACATCTTCTCTAAAGTGCTCTATACCCACAAAGCACCCTGCTAGCTTACTGAAAGAAAAAACATGGGCTGAATTTTGTTTACTGCAGCAAATGCAGGTTATTGTGGCGGAAGTATGGCTGATGGCTCTGTCTTCTCTCAGTCGCTTTCACACAGACACAAGGGTGTTTTGAGAGCATTATGGGGTTTTAGTAATGGGTAATCAAAATGGGCTTCAGTGGGAAGGGAGATCTCCACTGGAGCGCTGATTAATAATGGATGAGTTCACCCACAGGCCAGCCAGGAATTCAAATCACACTTCACCGATTCATTGCATCATTTAAGTCTCCAGTCACTATCAGAATAACAGACGTGAAATCAACACAGAGTGACACATGTGATCAGGGATCAGATTAACCTGTCTAAATCAACCTACAAAAGTAATTGCAGAGCTGTAATGCTATACTCACTGTTGGTTAAATACGTCTTAAGCTGTAGGTAGTACACTCACTCAAAACAAATTTAAACAATAATTATTACACAGAAACAGTAGAAACAAAGAATAAGATGACTAACCTGAGAGTGGACAGTGCTGTGGTCTGCATGTGATTCTCCACAGCCAACATATGAACAGCCATTCTGATTGAAAGATATACATGAAATCAAATTATACTCCACAGGCTTCATTATAAACCAGCTTTCAATAATCAAGAATTTCACATCACCAGAGTTTTTTTTTTCACCCAGACAGATAAAAAGTAATTTAAGAGTTTTTTTATTATTATTTTTAGTAAATAAATTTTAATATCAGCCATTTATCGGTTATCAGGTATTAACGTTAAAATCATTTTCAGCTAATCACCATTGCTAAAGCATTTTAATATCAGTGCATACCCATTACACCCCAAACTTGTGAAGGAACATTACTTAATATAAAGATAACTTACCTCTAGACAAGCCCAAAGGTTTGGCCCCCCGACTTTACAGTCCTGACACTGACCCTAAAAACAAACACATTTATACTTAACTGTCTTACCACGTCTATGTGCACCACCATTTCAAAGTTTGGGTTCAGAAAGATTATTTTAAAAATGATTTTAATTTCAAATAATACTTTTATTCAGCAAGGATAATTACACTGTTCAAAAGTGATAGTAAAAACATATAATGTTACAAACGATTTAAATTAAACTGTTCTTATAACTTTCTATTCATCTAAGAATCTTGAAGAAAAAAAAAATATTACGCACCAAAACAGTTTTCAACATTGATAATAATACGAAATGTTTCTTAGGCACCAAATCAGCATATTAGAATAAATGATTTCTGAAGAATCGTGTGACACTGAGGAGTAGAGTGATGATGCTGAAAATTCAGTTTTGACAGATAACAATTATTTAAAATTTTATATTTTTGATCAAGTAAATGGTAAATGCAGCCTTAGTGCGCATAAGAGAAACATTAAAAACTTTTACCGACCCAGTCTTTTGAATGGTTGTGTATATACGCCCACTAACACAAAACTCTTCTGAAAACACGTATGCTATTAAAGGTTCAATCTGGCAAGCAATTATACTGCAACCTCAAATGCTTTTAAACTACAATACTGTATAATGCATCCACATAATTGCACATTGATTTCATAACACTTTTTTCAACAGCATGCACTGTTTATAGCCTAAGCTCTTATATGCGAGCCATTATTAGTGCCTATGAACAAACTCTGGAATAGGCGTCATTACTCTGTCAGTAATGCACACTACATTTGACTTATGAGAAATGGGTGGAAGCAATGATACGTTAAAGGTGCGACTGGGTCTTGGTAGGGACTCACATGAGACTTCTGGATGAGTTCTTCCTTGGTGATCTCCCCCACACACTCCAAGTGTGGACAATCATTGCTTGACGCCCCAGACATCACTCTATTGGAAAGAAAGAGATACATTTAGTAAACTATTATTTAAAAATCCAGGATCCGGGATCCGATTACTAAAAACACTAAGCCGTCCAGATGAAATAAGCCATCCCCTTGAAATTTAAACACAAGTGGCCAATGGAGACACATTTGAGATAAATATAGCATGATATAATATAGAACAAGTCATATGAACTACTTTTATCATCTGAAGCTTCACCAATTATAATCACTTCCTCTCATCCGTCTCCTATTTTGCTCCACAAAAGGATACAGCTTTGTAACATAAGAATGAGTAAATGATGAATCATATGCCACAAGCCCCCAAAATGCTATTAACTATCCCTTTAATGTTGCTTATTAAAAGCAGTGCACCTTTTTAAATTGACATTTTAAATGTTTTGCAACACAAAGTTCACTGAAAATTAAAAATGACCTCCTGACAAAAGATTATTTTGTTCATTTTCTGACTTTAAAAAAAAAAAAAAAAAGGCATTAAGAGGTTTTGTGAGTCTCTGCCCTGATCTTATATTCTGCACAAGAGAGACATCTGTAACAAGGTTAAAACAACAGATGCCATATTGTCCAAATGAACACACTATATTACACACTTGGATAGAATAAGTATTGGAACAGAAGCAAGTTCAATAAAACAAGTTTACCAAATAAGTCAGGTTTATTTCAGTTAGTCGGTCTGATGTATTATCAGTTGATTTGGTTCAAAATAAGTCAGACTAACTGAAATAAGCCTGGCTTATTTGGTAACCTTGTTATATGAACATATAAACCATTCATATCATTTGCCATGAAAACAACAGGTAGCACAATGTTATGTTATTTCATAAAGCAATAAACTCTTGCCAATTTGTCTATATTGTGAAATAAAAATATGATTATGTAGTCCACAACTGTTAAAAAATAATATGCTTTAAAAGAATATCAACATTTTTAAGTAAATCTTTAAATTAGGCGTTTTTACAAAGTGCAGTTTTGAAAGTGTACTTAAGTTTGTTAAGAAAATAAGTCATGAAACTACTCCACATACAATTAAGTGGCTTTTTATTTCATTAATATTATCCAGAAGTATAGTTGTTTTTTTTAAGATTTGGAGTACACTAGTGCACATGTGTTTTCATAAGGGTAATGAAGCCTTCAGAGACAGTACATGATTTTTCATTTAATAACAATCTTTTTTTTTATTTCAATTCTTAGCCCTGTAAATGTTAAATTAAGAGCAGGCATCTGTCATCAGTTTTCTAAACTGTGTGCAAAAGTCTCTGTGGTTACTAAGTGTCCACAGAGCAAAGGTCAAGACATGTTTTCTGAAATGACAAACAACAACAAAAAAAACACTGCCATGTCTTGAACTTCTGACATAAATTAACAATACTGAAGAAACAAAAACAAATGTTGTCTGAGTCCTACCTATAAGACCTTTACATACTTTACAATCTCATAGCACTTTAACCTTATATAAACGCAAAGCAATAATAACATCGTAAAAATTTTATCTTTAAAAAACTACAGACTAATCAGTTTTGCAACAGAGACTGTTTACAAGACTTACTACATAATCTATGACAAGGTTTCCCAAACCAGGGTTTGCGAGGGAACTGCAGTGGGTTTGATTAATGTTGATGAAAAGCTATCATGTTTACCCCCAAATATGATCATCCTCGTGTACGGGACCCCTTACACAGTTTTTTTTATAAACGCGTAATTTATACCATAAAAAGAATAACAATATAAATGTATCAGAAATATTTTTTGAAAAACATTTCTTTTTAGTTATATTATATGGTCATTCATAGTATGATAATATATTTACAAATTAACAGTTATTTTGATATTTTTTTAATCATTTCTTTACTCTAAATTTTGATTATTATTTAATTACATTTTTTATATGTAACCTTATTTTATTTGTAATCTTAACCTTATTAATTTTTAATCAACACTCTTTTTTCTCTAATCATTTCCACACAGACCCTCTTTTTAAATAATAATGTAAATAACAATAATAAATATTTTAATAAAACAAAATCAAAATAACACACGCATCAAAAAATGCGAAACGTTTTATTTATTCACCAGCCACATGACCATTATCCCACATCAGAGAACTGTAATCATGAAAAATATTATTTATAATAGTTTGGGAATTCGAAATAGTGCGTAATTATTAGAAGTAATAATCATTCTGGATAATTATTGTTGTTGCTGTTTTGTTGTTTGTTGCTATTCTTCTTCTTTTTATTATGTACAGTACACTTACAGTATTATGAGCAGTAATGTACAGTCACATACAGTAAACGACAGCGATGGGCCTCTACAGCTGTGTGTGACGTCACTCCAGCAACGCGTCAGCATTAGCCAGAATCTTCGCTAGGTTATTAGCAACTAGCTTCAGGCTGTCACGCACATACTTCCCCCCAGTTTCCCCCACGACTATAAACCTTTCAGTCATTTCACCCACACGAACTGCTAAAATCCCCGCAGACTGTCACTGAATGCGGCGTTTACTGTGAATGAAGAGCAGACAGAAGGCGTGTGAATGCAGCGGGCTAATGCTAAAGTCAGTGCGCCGCTCATCATCTGACAGCTCTGCCTCTGCATCAGCTCATTTCACAACACGACACTTACAACCGCATATAATCAATGCACGCTTTGATATTAACTCTGCTGGACGCAACGCTTTACATACGCCACATTTCAGTTCGCACACAAGCCAGTGGTATAATATTAGCTCACCTCTAGGGAAATCAACGATGGTTTCAATACGAATCGATTATCGCTTCTGATCTGCTGATGAAGAGAACGGCGGTTTAAAGACGTCTTTCGGCTTGTCAACTACATATCTGTAGTGTGTTCTCCAGTTTGCAGACAGCGGGTTTTCAAACGCCTGGCGTCGGACACTTTTAACTTCAGACTGGTGCTACATGGTATGACACATTCAAACAGCTTCTTCCGGTTGCTGTGCGGTGCTGAGAGTGAATGAGAGTGAATGAGGGAGGCAGGCAGCGGCGGTGCCTCCTAGTGTGGACGGGCGGAACGACTCACAGATGCGCACTGATCCCTGAAGAAAGAGCGGGGTCTATCCCAGCCCAGACGCCCCCGTGTGGCCGTAGAGTCAATTACAGTACGGTAGGAGATTTAAGATTGTTTAATAAAATACAGTAAAGAAGGTCTTATGTATTTATATAGCGCATATAAAAACATGAGGGCTAAGCAAAGTGCTACGTATCAGGCATAATAGGAAATAAAATACATTAGCACAAGATTATTAATACATTTGTGAACAATATATCAATATTGTTTAAATATACAAAGTCATTCTTGTGGTAAATGTCCTCCTTTTGCGCTATCAAGTGCACTGTATCTGATAGACACGTTTTTATGCCTCTGAATTATCAACAGGATCAAAACCTTGCTGACAAACCTGTTATGCCTTCTGGATTTTATTTATTTATTTATTTATTTATTGTTTGCATGTAAAAGGCCTTTTAGCATCATCCTAAAAATGTCAACATTCAGGTGTGTTTTTTTAACTGTGAATTCTTTACTGATTTCTTTATCAAGTAAACATAAGCATGACTATATATTTCAAGATGAATACTTACTTTATGTACTTAGGTTTATTTGACTGTCAATATTTAAAAATAAATCATGTCAAAATGTACATATTAAATATGATACATCAGGCATTTGAGGAAAATTGTTACAAACATCAATCAAAATTATATTGGATTGCATTATGTTATTCTCCCAACAATAAAACTACAGAACTTTGATAATAAAACTAAGTATTTAAAAATCATCATTCTATGACATATTTATGCGAGATACAGAGTGACAACTGATATTTATATGCTTTTTATGTAAGTAGTCCATTATACAATAAGGTATTCACTATTACTATTAGTGTAACAAAAATACACAGTTTACTTGCCTTTTGTTTATAATAGTCTAGGCTCATATATTCATGTCATATTTATTCAAACACATTTCTTGGAATGTTTACATTTAAATACTTAAATTAAAAACATTTTAATTATAACACTTATGCATGTATTTTAATGTAATTTAACATTTTATAATGCATTTTATATTAAAACACGAACCCTGATCTGCATTTTGTTTAAATAAAAATAGCCAAAAGTCTTAATAAACCTCTTGTTCATTCTGCTATAACACAAAAGTCATATCATCTGTAAAATTTATAAAAAAAAAAAAAAACTTGATGCTTTTCTTTTCTTTTTTCAGTTGAATAGTTTGATTGTATCTTGTTCATTTTGTTTTTGTTGTTTTTATTACTAGTGCGTTTGTAACCTTTTTATATAATTATGTGTTCTGAAATAAAAACGAAATAAAAATAGCATTATCTTTGCTGCTTTAATGAAATAAATTCTTCTTGATTGGTTTAATTTAATTTAATATATCTAAGAAAATTTACTAGTTTGAAACAACAAGTGAGTAAAAGATGAGATAATTCTCCTTTTTGGATGAACTAGCGTACTCTTCCCACAAATTTGAATCCAGTTTCACGAACTTTTATTTTGAAACCTCACAGTGGCACCGGAAGTGAGTTCCAGATTCGTGGCGTCTGTTCGCGTCCATGTGAGCTCGCAGGCGTAGTTATCTCAGTGAGCGATAGAGGACAGATGGTGTGTCTCTGAGATAAAGCGTAAATGTAAGCGTTACGGTATGTTTATTATTTTGTTCTCAGTTTATAACACACAGTCAGTGCAATTACTGCCAGTATTTTTGATAACGCGCGTTATTAATTAGTTTAACACAGAGTTAACTATCGAGCGACGATCGAAACTGGATAAATGTGGGTCATTTTTCATGAACGTTTGGTCCCATTTGTTGTTGGCCATGATCGTTGGTTGGTTTTAACAAACATTGAATCACGCCATTAACATGACCGTTATTTAACCTCTATAAGTCGGTTCACATGTCGCATATGGCACAATGAAAGCTTGTTTCCTTAATTCCCAAGATTAGAATATAGATTGCATGTACTGAACTGCTACGTATAGGAAGTCACAGAGTGAGCATTAGAGAGCAATTGTATTCAATAAACAACTGTGTGCGAGTGTGTCAGACTCAAGTCCCCTCTTAATCAGTGACACTTAATCAGTGTCCGTTGAGGGTTAACAGGCCAGCTGGTCATTTCTCTACTGATATATGGATGTGTATGTTATATAAGATATATCAGATGTGATCTGTGTTTCTTTTAGGTTAAATTGGTGAAGTGGAGAATGGACTGTAGTTGAGATCCAGAAGGATTATGGCATCATGGCTGAGGAGCTGTTTAGAAACACACAGGTGTCCATGAAGGTGGCCGCTTTGCACTTTGTGGACTTGCCACTGTCAGTCTATTACTCCCTTCCACAGGTAAAGTGACCAGCAGCAGGGTTGCTTTCTAAGCTTACTGATTTAAAGCTTATCGCAATGTCATCCAGAAATTGCTTTTTAAATCTAGGGGTGTCAACCTGGATTCAAGTATATAAATGATCATTTAAAACATAATAATATTATCAAGCATTTTATATACAGTGCTTGGTAGTAACCGATTACATCAGGTTCCAAAAATTGGTTACACTTTATTTTAAGGTGTCCTTGTTACAGTGTAATTATTAGCACTGTCAAGCGATTAATCGCATCCAAAATAAAAGTTTTTGTT
>SCHK01022752.1:260-12146 GCA_004124795.1 Poropuntius huangchuchieni
TATTTACTGATTTCAGTACTGAGACAGAAAGAAATTTACTTAGTACTTACCTAACTAGTACTTACTTTAGATCCAGTCAAAACCAGATGCAATGTTGTATAATGAAACTTAAGTCTGATTCAAGAGAACTGTTTGGTATGACACACACACACACACACACACACACACACACACACACAACCAAATGAAAACTAACACTGTAAATCAATAAATAAGCGTAACTCGCATTAATTTAAAATGTTTTTTAATGCATATAATAAGAATAATACTCTCAATAAAAACCAATAAAAATAAAGCACTTCATCAAGAATGATGTTTTAACAGCGTCCGTCTTTTCAACACTGGGAAACACAAATGGAATTCTCCAGAAGAGCACGTGAGGTCAAAGGGTAAAGACATTGTCACGCAAATTATGCAAGATGATCTGTTTTCTTTCTCATTTACACACACCCCTCATTTCCATCTGTCAAAACATTTCACACTCAAATACAGAGGTGAGGTGACAACTCTTGAACGTGCGTTTAAAACAGACACTCACGTACAGTGTGTTCAGACAAACCGACACGTGTTGTTTGTCAGAAAAAGTCCTGAAATAAAGTCAGATCTTTGGTTCAATGAGTACCATATCAACAGCAGTGCAGCCAAGTAGCTAAAATGCCATTACTGGAGACCTCAAAATCCAAATGAACAAACTGGTGGATACTGTGCTTATATGTGAAGAGTGCATTTGTGTGTAACAATGAAAGGGACTGAACATTGTTTGAATAGTTTTAATGTTATTTCGGGAAAGTGTGAGTGAGGATTTTCTGTTAATATCACGTGACTTCTGAGTAAATCAGCAGCATTCGGTCTGAGTCTCAGTTGAAAGTAAGTATGAAATGCTCTGTTTACTGAAATGCACTCAGATTTAAGCTCCTCTTTGATTTCAGAAGATTGTGCAGGTTTACAGTGTACTGGAGGGTTGTCTTTTTTTAGTTTATATTGCACTGGAATACAATGGTAGATTTACACATACATACATGCTCACAAACAAACATTCACACAAAGTAAGAAGAGGGTGCAAACAATACACCGCACAGCAAGAGTGCATTTCTCCGTAGCCTTTCAGCGGGCTGTTCAGTGCTTACTGGGGAACTGTCAATCTGATGCCTGAACGCCAATCAAATCTACCTTAGAGGCTTTGTTGGGATCAATGCCATGTTAACAACACCACAACGACAGCAGGGAGTGTAAAAAGGAGTGTGGATTAAAAATGAACTTCTCGGTCCAGAAAGTAAACGTCAGTCACAAATGCCGTAAGAACCAGAAAGGGAAGAAATCTGAAGAAGCTGTTTAATGTTTTGATCTTTTAGGTTGTTTGATCAGTTCTGGCGAGACACTGCTTTAGCTCATCTAGGGTGAGGGATCTTCAGTGCTCTGAAAACCTACCTGTCCACCTCCATTAAGATGGCATCACCTTAAGTCAGAGGTGATGCTTACAGGAGGAGCTTGATAGCAGATCTAGTGAGGACTGTTGAGTGTTTATAAAGAGTAGACTCTGTATCCTAACTGGCAGAGTTATTGGTTGTCGCTTGTGTTGGTGAGGTTTTCCTGGTCAGGGAAGGAGCTGTTTATACCCAGACTGCTGAGGAGATCTTTGAGTTTGGATACAGTCTGCTGCAGCTCTGTCCGTTCCTCGTGGAGAGTCTTTACCTCCGACTGTAGCTCAGCTTCTCGATTCACCAGGCCGTCCACACGAGTCTCCAACCATCTGATCTTAGCGTGGGCAACCTGATGGAAGACGATAATTGTTCAGTCCAAGCCAGATGCAATATAAAAAATGAAGTCTAAAATATTCAGGAATGAAACAAGTCACGCTATATTTGATGCTTAAATAATGGAATTAAAAAATATAAACAAAAAATACAAAAAAAAAAAAAAAAAAGCAAATCAAACTAAAAGAAAACAAAGCCACAAAAAACTAAAGTAAAAAAAACAACAACAGAAAACAAGGCAAAGCAATATAAAAAAGTGCAATGCTAAGTTCATAAATATGCACCATTCCACTTTGAAATATGTATAAAATATTTAGGAAGAATATTTGCAAGGAAACTATTCATGCTATGCCTGATGTTAACAGCTGAATAAATAATAAGAAATAAAAAGTACACAAAACAAACTGAAACAAAACTGCTGTTTGACTCAGCAGTTTTTGTTGAGTGGAGTTTATACATGCACCATTTCACTTTGAAATCTTATGATAATGCTGAAAATTCAGATACAGTGTCTGAGTAAGTTTTTAATCTATGTGAATGCAATTATATAAAGGGATTCTGCTTGTGTCGGTATGGGCCACCTGAAGCTCCTCTAGGAGGTCTAAGTTTTGCTGTCGGAGGCTTCCATTGGTCTTCTCCAACTGGGCCACGCGCTGTGATTGGCTGAGAGTGGAGGGGCCATCCAAGAGCTCGTCCTGAAGAACATGATATTCCACCTCATAGGCCTGCAGCTGCTTACTGATATCCATCTCAGACACCTACACAGAGACATGTACAAATATACAAGATGAGAACGTCAAAGATTGGCAAGTCAAAGCATGTTTCTTTGTGTGTGTGCAGACAAACTTCAGTTTGTAAGAGAGGGAGGTGTCTAAAAAACTCTACTAATGAATGATCATCCAGCATCCAAAAACAACAAAGTGAAAACATATGCCCTTTGTGTGTTCAAGCTCCTCACAACTCACGTCTTGTTTTATAGTGTCATAAATTCCTAAAAAGTGGAAGGTGCTCACACATACTTCCTTGACATCAAAGTAAATCAAAGATTTTTAAATAATAAGTTTACCTGTTAATACTAGTTTTTGTTTTTTTAAATGAAAAAAGATTAGAAATTCGTACTGTAGCAAATGAAGCATAATAATAATAAAAAAGTTTTTTTAAAAATCATTTTAAATAAGTTTTCATAAGGGATAGTCTTCAAAAAAGAGGAGAGTCAATAAAGAAATATTTGGTTTTGCTTATGGCACTTGTTAATGTTGTTTCTCTTGCTGTGTGTAAATTATTTTCTTGCTGCTAAATCTATTAATTGTATATGGTTGGGCATCATTTAAAAATATTCAAGAGATGGGAGAGAACTTGTTGTAAATTTCTTTCATGAAAAACTTTTCATCGTTTCAGACATAAAACACACATACATGCACAGACACACACTGAGCAACACCCATACTTTACTAACTCCATCTATTATTTGTGCCGAACTCATGATGAAACTAGTACTTATGCAAAACCACATATGAAGATGAACACAGGACACACCCAAGCATGAGTGTGTGTTGATTGTGTAGGGAAAGACACACGTATATTGCTGTCACCACAAATAGAATCCACACCCAAATGTGCCACCGCCTTGACACTTAGCGCAAGAGAAAGTGCATATGTGTATATGCGAATTGGACGTCTATCTGGTTTGCAGGTATAGTGCACACTAACACTGACAAAGATGTTACCTGATTGATTGTTTTTTCCATTTGCACAAGGCCGAGATTGGGTAAGGTTGTTTTGATGAACTCCACAATTGACTCAAGATTGTCGTGCTGCAGAATCAGAGGCTTGTGGCTACCAAGAAGACTCAAAGCCACTTTGAAGATGACCTCTGATCCCTGAAGGAACAGCATGTCTGGAAGACATAAAATCAATAAATACTTTTCAGTTTACTTCAAGGAATCTATTTGAATATACCTCTGCAGCAGAAAGAACATTTGACTACAATAGTATATATTAATACAATAAAAACATTATTTATGTTCACAAATTAACAGTATGCTTGATAACAAATATATTATGGTTAAATCGGTATTAGAATTCTGGCAGATAACAGTAAAACGATCATTCTTAACGATATACGTACAACAGTTACATCATGTTATGGCGTATAAGCAATAAATCGGCAATATTAAAATTCTTTAAAATGTTGTCTAAATAAATAAAAAAATAAAACTCTAAAAACTAAACTAGAAATGTACACTAGAAATTACATTTTAGTCGATTATTTAGTTAAATGTACATTTTTAACAATGAGAAAAGCAGAAGAAATAATAGATTTGTTGAGAGTTGTGTGTATGTTTATAAGTGTATGTGCATGTAAACACAAGTCAGTGTGTGTAAAACGTGATGGTTTGAGATGGTTCAAGTGATTACTCATGGAAAACGCTATGTGAGTTTGTGTGTCACAAGGTCAACGACATTCACCCTTATAATCACACCACACACATGGTCACGGAACTGTGATTAAGCAAAACAAAGTTAGCGCCAGTCGTTCGGCATCAGTGATTGTGATTACTATGCATAATTAACTTTAGTATGTCCACAGAAGATAAAGTGCGATGCAAAGGATAAAGAGAGTCAGAAAATGATAAATGGTGAAGGACAGATTGTCAATTGAAACATCATCAGAATACCCTTAGTAGTAACTTTAAGAACAATACCATCACATATACAATAACTTTAGTGTTCTAAAACTATTTATTTTCTAAAAACTGATACAGAGTGAACTGATTTTTTTTCTTTTTGGACTGCAGCTGCCTTTTTAAATTGTTATATAAAAATAAGACGCATGACTTCAAGTATTATCCATGTATGTAGCATAAATGACTCGGGGGCGAAATATGCGACAAAACGTTTGTAGGTTTAGGGGTTATAAGAAAGTATGTGCAATAGCAGTCACCACTTAAGAAAACCCAGGTGCAAATATTCTTCCCCGACCTGAAAAACCACCCCTCAAGATGAAAATTGATGCCAACTTGCTACATTTTGTTAATATCTCTCTATAGACAGGGTGTGTCTGTGTACGTGCATGTATGTATGCACCTGACTGTATATGTTCACAACAAAAGAGTGAGAATGCGCTTTTATATATGTGTTCCACAGTATCCTTCCAGACAAAAGAATGTCAATCATGTAGACCATCTTCATAAACACTTCTAAGGAAATCGAGAGAATGGCAATCCGACACTATCTCCCACACTGGCATCTGATCGGCCTGCTGATATCTCTAAACAGGGTTTCATTTTTTACTTTTTAGTTCAATAGAAAATGATTAAGATGATTTTAATCAGTTGCTGGTATGGCTTTGTGGTTAAACATCTGGGCTGGTAACAAAACCCAAGGATTGTAGGTTGTACACAACTCACTATTATGCCCTTGAGCAAGGAGGGACTGTGCCTGCTTTAAATGAATGTGTTTGTTAAATGTATAATTATAAAAAGCATTGTGGTAAAGGGCAAGCTCAGGAACTTATTTTGATTGGAAGTGTGTATTGAGAGTGTGTTTGTGTATTGAAGAGTGTCTGATGGTGTGTGCATTCACCGAACACTCGAGCCACAAAACCAAGAGGGAAGTGTGACGCAAAGGCGGTGAGGAACCAGGGAGCGGCGTAGAGACTGGGGCCGATCTCGTACTGTTCCAGATGAGTGTACAGCTCCCTGTGATAGTCATGAAGCAGACGAGACAGCTGATACATCTGAATCTAAGAAAGAAAGAAGAGAAAAACAGTCACAGTCAGAAGAAAACAAAAAATCATTTAATTATACTGTATATACACACTCTCTCAACAATCTCTCTAATCTTTTGAACCTTAACCATGTTGCTTAGTTGTGATGTCATTATTGATAACTGCCTGTCAAAGCTTACATATTATGTGACTGATTATGTTTATTTGATTTATGGTTTTTAAATGC
This sequence comes from Poropuntius huangchuchieni, assembly GCA_004124795.1. Taxonomy (NCBI): domain Eukaryota; kingdom Metazoa; phylum Chordata; class Actinopteri; order Cypriniformes; family Cyprinidae; genus Poropuntius; species Poropuntius huangchuchieni. The sequence continues at coordinate 5,971 of SCHK01022752.1, forward strand.
AGTATAAAGGAATGCAATGCATTACTGAATATGAAGTGAATTGAACACAATTTAAAAAATTAAATTAAAACACCGAAGGCTTTGTGTCATTCAAAATGTATCCCATAAACCGTCCTTCGGGCGGTGCAACTGGTGCTTTACATGTCAAAATGCTTCACATGTCTGGAAATAATAATTTCTGAACATTAAACATTGACTGTTAGTAGCTTTGTTTCCATCCAAAGATTCAAATTAAATTTATGCGCAAAACTGGAATACGGCATAAAACATATGCGAATAAAGCACCGTTTTCATCCACCGAGTCAAAGAGAACAAATTCGTCACTTCCTGGTAAACTGTGGCACTAAATATCACTAAGAATATAGGAGAAGCTACCGAATATAACAAATTTCATATATTATATGAATTGCTTGCGCCATAGAGAGAGCAGACGTAACACAATAAATGCAGTGATTGCTTTCGGAGGTGGATGCCAGCTGTCGTGTAAGACAATAATACAGAAATACTTTGACGACATACTTTGCTCAGGCTTTTCAGAATGACCATAACAACTCATAATAGATGCTGTGAACGAGATCAGTCCGCTACTAGTCAAGTTATCCCGTCTCATAGCACAACGTCACATGACTTTTTTGATGCGCATGGAGGAATTTATTCGGTACATGTGTTTCCATCGTAGCTTATGCGCATTTCCTCTTACCGGATAAAAAGTTTATCCTACTCAAATGTGCGCATAAGTTTTTTATGCGCAGTTTTAGAATTCATGTGCATCTTGGCGTTTCCATCCAGAGTTTTTTTATGCAATATTGCAAAATTGGCATAAAAATAGGCGGATTGTAACACAGCTAGTCTTTATCCACCTGTTTCTCATCGTTTCTCATTAAAATTAATTAAAGTAAACTGTAAATTACATCATTAATGTTATAGAACAGCATAGTTTAATAATAGCGGGGCACATTGTAATGCAGTGTTACAACGTACCCTATCTGCGCAACTGGAATTTAAAATTGATATACTTAAGTATATTTGATTGTTCTAAAATGGAACTATTAAAGGTATACTTCAGGTACACTTCATATATTTTGCATTTAAAGACCGATATTATTCAAAGATCATACAATCTTCTTCAACAGTGACATTAAAACGCATTTTAGGCTTAAAGAGTTAGTTCACCCAAAAATGAAAATTAGTCTGTCTTATTAATATTAAGAAATGTGCATTGTGCACAAGTAGTACTATTATTATGAAAGAGTTCTACAATTTAAAATAACCATTTTCTGTTTTAATATATTAAACTGTAATTTACTCCTGTGTCAGAAAAGACTAATTTTCAGCAGCCATTACTGAAAATTGATCAGTAAGTCTTGACTGTCACATTATCCTTCAGATCAAGAAACATTTCTTATAATCAACGTTGAAAACATTAAGCAATTGCAAACATTTTTAGGAATTAGTTTGAAGTACAAATCTTATGCAACATTATAAATGTCAAAGTCAATTCTGATTAATTTAATGCATGATTGTTGAATAAAAGCAATCATTTCTTTAAAAAAATGATTTAAACGGTAGTGCAAAGAAACCTGAGGAACACATACTGTATCTAATTGGCTAAATAACACCATCTATCCAATCCCTGATAAACCTACACATAATGTTTATTTAAAATTACTTCATTTGTCTTAAAGAGACCCCCCCCCCCATAAAAAAAATAAATAAAAATCTATCATCATTAATTCAACAATGTTATTCCAAACTATTTGACTGCTAAACATAGCAGCCACCATAAAGAAAAACCACCCTCATGTAGAATAAAAGCCACTAATATGGCTGCAGTCTTCTTTTCACATGTGTAGTCATTTGTAAATGTCAAAAGCTTCACTCAGGTGTAAAGCATCAAGTGGGAAAAAATACTATTCGGTGTCATATACCGTACATGACAATGTGAATGTTACTGTACCTGCAGTATGATCATATCAGGCCTATACTGTTTTCGTAGTCCCATGTCGTACATGAGGAATTTGAGCATGTGGAATGCATCCTCCTCACTCAAATGGAGCAGCAACACGCCGGCCACAAAACTCAATCCCTGGCAATAACCCACCTCTGGGTCCAGCAGAGAATATGCCTTCAGTAGATTATAGAGAGACAGCTGGCCAGCACCCAGCTGAGTGCTGAAATACGGATGAGTGGGAAATGTACGTCCTGGGAGAGGAAAAAGAATAATCATTCAACTATTCTTTTTTTTCAGTGCAGTTTGAGTAAAACAATGCTGCTGTTGTTGTTGATGTTGGCAGAGGCATATGACCCCACTTCCTTCAGTTTAATCTCCTCCTCTTGTGTTCGGTCTCATTCAGAGAGTTACTCTCAGGGATGTGCAGCAATTTAACCACATGTAGAAAAAAAAAAAACTGAAAAAGGACAGAACAGACAAGGGCTCCAATATTTGATATTGTATCATCAACCAGATGCTGGTTTTCAACTCTACGGTATATGCTAATATTCACACCATGCCTCATGTAGGTTCATACAGAGGCCAAGTTATTTGTGCACTTAAGTCACACTTCAGTGTTCGAATATCATTGCGTTACATATATAAATATCAAACTGTGGAATCTGCAATTGATTGATATTAGGCTTCTTAGTAACACTTTACATAAAGCATCTATTTATAATGCATTATAAAGGGTTATTAAAGGGTATAATGCATTATAATTATTCATAATGTGCGTTGTAATAAATTATAATCTTGTAAATAATTATAACTGAATTTAAAATACATAGTGTAACAATGAATTGATAAGTGTATTAACTGTCCAATCCTACCTGGCCATATGTGAAAAATTAATTGCCCCTCCTGTTAAATCATGAAAGAACTGCAATGAACCACATTATTTTAGAAAGCCGAGTTAAATTTCACTAGCCACACCCATTACCGCCAGACCTGTTGAATCAAGAAATCACTTAAATATAAACTGTTTGACAAAGTGAAGCATGCTTAAAGAGACACATCATGCCACGATATAAAGAAATTCAAGAACAGATGAGAAACAAAATAGTTTACATGTATCAGTATGGAAAGGGTTATTAAGTCATTTCTAAGGCTTTGGGACTCCAGCGAACCACAGTCAGAGCCATTATCTACAAATGGAGAAAAGTTGGACTGGTAGGCCAGTCTACCAAAATTACTCCAAGAGCGCAACAATGACTCATCCAGGAGGTCAAAAAAGAACTCAGAACAACATCTAAAGATCTGCAGGCCACACTTGCCTCAGTTAAGGTCAGTGTTCATGATTCAACGATAAGAAAGAGACTGGGCAAAAACAGCATTCATAGGAGAGTTCCAAGGCAAAAGCCATTTCTGACCAAAAAGAACACAAAGGCTAGTTTCACATTTGCCAAAAAATATCCTGATTATTCCAAAGACTTTTGGACAAATATTCTGTGGACTGATTTGAGTTTAACTTTTTGAAAGGTGTGTGTCCTCTCACATCTGGCATAAAACCAACACAGCATTTCATAAAAAAAACATCATACCAACAGTCAAACATTGTGGTGGTAGCGTGATGGTCTGAGGCTGCTTTGCACCTTCAGGACCTGGACGACTTTCCATAATTGATGGAACCATTAATTCTGCACTCTATCAGAAAATCCTGAAGGAAACTGTCCAGCCCTCAGTTTGTGACCTCCAGCTCAAGCGCACTTGGGTTATGCAGCAGGACAATGATCCCAAACACACCAGCAAATCCATCTCTGAATGGCTCAAGAAAAACAAAATTCAGTTTTTGGAGAGGCCAAGTCAAAGTCCAGACTTAAATCCGATTGAGATGCTGTGGCATGACCTTAAACAGTCCATTCATGCTCGAAAAGCCTCCAATGTGGCAGAATTAAAACAATTCTGCAAAGAAGAGAGGGCCAAAATTCCTCCACAGCATTGTGAAAGACTCACTGCCAGTTGCTTGATTGCAGCTGTTGCTGCAAAGGGTGGCACAAGCAGTTATTAGATTTAGGGGCAATTACTTTTTCATGTAGTGCCAGGCAGGTTTGGACAGCTTTTTTCCCATAATAAATTAAATCATTACATTAAAACTGCATTTTGTATTTACTCTGGTTATCTTTGTGTAATATAAAAAATGTTTCATCTTTGATGATCTCCAAGAGAGACAAATATGCAAAAAAAACATTTTCACACCACTGTATTTAAGGTTTCTGAAGTTTGCTTTAGATAAAAATGTAAAAATCAATTCAAGGTTGGCTCTGTTAAAAATGTAATTTCCCAAGTGAACTTAAACCAGCACAAGGTAATAAAATATTTTTAAAAGATAATAGGCTCTGGCATGTAGAGCATATCGGATTTTCCTTAAATATCAAGAATTTGTTAGTGATTCTGATTTTCAGCATTGTGTATTTTTATAATCAGATCCAATCGGTTATTGAAAATAAAGATCCAACTTTTACTAACAGTACAGTTAATTCCATACAGTTTTCTGTTCATACAGCCATTCAGTTGTCTAACTGATGATGATATTATATTAGTTTTAAGATTAGTGAGTGGTATGGAACACTTTTTAATATCTGTGATATTAATATTAAACTTTCGTGTTTCCAGTTCTGACAATTTGAAAAATACTTCTACTATAACATGAAAACAGAAAACAGGAAATTTACAAAATATAGACTATGTATGTGCCTGAAGTGGCATATTATGAAATGAAAACTGGAATTTTGTAGCACTTTAATAAAAAAAAAAAAAAAAACCAAGTTCTTATTAATATCACTGATTGAATAATATTTGGTTGGACATATATATGACACATGCAAGCATCTCGCAATGCAGGTATTTGATGTCTTGCATTGAATAAGAGCTTTCATGTTCACGTCTGAGAGGGCGTCTTCTTACAAACAATACACATTCCTATAAGATTAGGTTTCTTCCTGCTCTGTAAAGCTATCTATCTCTCTTTCTCCCTGCTGTCACTGTTCTGAGAGCCAACGACACCTCCCTTTCTTTGTCTGAGCCTCCCCATTAATCTCTCCATCTTCACATCTGTCCATCTCCGCTAGTGTTTCAACCATTCATTCAGCCTGGGGTTCTGCAGAAGTTTGTTCTCTATAATAACGGAGGTAATGATCATTTTGCAAAGAATGGAGACTTTTGTGTAAACTCAGATGACAATTTTTGAAAAAATTCCAGGACAAGCATGAGCATGTACAAGTTAGTGTGTGCTTTTAAGATACAGAAAGGCAGAATAGCCGTTTTTCAGCACGCTAGAACACAACATTAAGGAAGCTCAGCAAATAACTGTCTTGTTCAGTTAATCAACTGGACATGTTTCTGTTGCTCAAGACATTTCTGAGAGCAAAATATCTCAAGCAACTGTGAGACACACATGCAGTTGACTACAGTAAGTCTATTAGATATTCAATAATGATTTAGATAACCAACCACCTTGAAAGACAACAAAGTACTAAGGGCAATACAAAAGGACTACAGTAACTGTTCCAAAACCTAGTAAGCTGCCTTCCAGGACAGTCAGTTCCACTGAACCAATTTTAATATATATATTTTTTTTAACTTTTCATGACAGACACAAATGAAATAAAATAATTAATATTAATATTATATTACAAAATATTATATTCACACAATATGGTTCAAAAGTTTGTGGTTAGGAAGATTTTGTGTGTTTTTGCAGAAAGTTTCTTGTGCAAAATATAGTAAAACAGTATTATTGTGAATTATTATTATGATTTAAGATAACTTTTTTCTATTTTAAAATTTTTAAATGTAATTTATTCTTTTGATGGCACAGCAGCTATTATTCCAAACTTTAGTGTCACATGACAATTCAGAAATCGTTCTAATTTGCCGATTTGGTGCTAAAATAATATTTCTTGTAATTATCACTGTTGAAAACAGTTGTGCTGCTTATTATTTGTGGAAACCATACTACATTTGTTTTTTTCAGGATTCTATGATCTAAGATTATTATAAAATTCAAAAGAACAGCATTTATTTGAAATAAAAACCTTCTGTAACATTATTAATGTCTTTACTGTACCTTTAAATCAAGTTAATGCATCCTTGACTAATAACAGTAGTTATTTCTTAAAAAAAAAAAAAAAAAAACATAAATAAATTACTGAGCCCAGAATTTTGAACAGTATTAATAAATATG
>SCHK01022765.1:446-13615 GCA_004124795.1 Poropuntius huangchuchieni
AACTGTCAGAGGATTTCGATATAAGCCAAGAGGAGACTGGTTTTCCTTTTTGATAAAGTAAGGAAACTTTACGTTTCCTTTGCTACTACATTTCCCAGAGGCACACGCGTGACCCATATGTGCTACGCCATCCAGTTTCCAGTTTGACCATTAGAGGAAGTGAGAGAAAAGTGTTTATTATGTTCGAAATATGGATATTGATATTAAAACAACGCATGGGATCACTACAGAAGGCCTTCATTCACCCCCCGGAGCTGTGTTTTACGATGGATGATGGATTTTTCACTGCGTTTGGACAAACACTCGTATGGTTTATTCTAAGGCTTGGAAGATCAAAAACATTGTGATCACTGGATTCATCTGAAAGAAGAAAGTCATCTACACCGAGGATGCTCCGAAGGTGAGTAAAAGACAGGCTAATTTTCATTTTTAGGTGAACTATCCCTTTAATATTCTGCGTTGTTGTTTGAAGAGAATCACCGCAGTACTACAATGAAGCACTTTACTGCAGCGCAACTCAACCAAATGCATCCTTTACGAGATAAATAATATATACACAATTTATGTAAATGTTTTGAAATCACTTGTACCCTACCAGATCGAAAAAAAATCCATTTGTGTCTTGCTAAAGATTTAAATCCTATTCACGCACGTTAAAATATTTATTTAAAGCTTCCTTCTTTTCAGATTCTTATTTACAGCATTGTCTTATATTAACTTATTGGGAGAAAACCGGTAGTTCTATGTGAAATCAGACATTGAGCACCCTCATATAGCCAAAATAGCATGATCATAACACCTCTGTGAATACTCGACTGTGAGATTAGGAGTCGAATCAGGCTCCTCTTATAAAAGCATCAGGGTCACCCCTAGTAGTAAGTAGTCTGGAAGTATACTATGGAAGTTAATGGCTACCAACATTCTTCAAAACATCTTCTGCAACACACACACACAATCCATCTATTTAATAAGTAATTATTGAGGTTGTTTGTACGAGGTTCTTACTGTGGACCAGTAGCTGGATCCGATCGGCCGGTAGCGCAGGGAGAAGGTTAAGGGAAAAGCAGACAGGATTTCATAGGGCCAGGATGAAGGACAAGTCCACTGCACCAGTAACTGAGTGGGCTGACCTTCCACCTGCAGAACTCTGATGTCCTCGGGACGGTCCGGCTTCACTGAAAACACATCCACTCTTGTTACATTGAACAGAATATAAGATTGTGAAATCAAATGCTATTCTAAAAGAGCCGAAGAAATCTTGAAGAAAGCCTTTTAACAGTCCACAGTACACAGTACTACAGGCAGGGAAGAGGACACGTGTAAATATATTTTAAAACTCTCTGATAATAGAAACTGAAATATATGAAACAGATCAATGGATTTGCTAACAGTATGAAGGCATATAAACTCACAGAGTTCATGCACATCTATCTGGATGATGGTGGAGTTGGATCCCAGAGGGTTGATTTCGGTGATGTTCACCAGGAACTTTGAGGTCCAGAACGGTGGGTTAGTGATCATACACTCATTCAGCCCGATGTGCTCCTGCTCGCAGGGCTCCACCTCCTTGCCTTTATTAACACTGCAGAGCAGTGAAGGAAGGAAATACATAAACGTGATCAAAATACAGCAAACATAAAATCATAGTTTACATTTAAAATAACTGTTTTCTATGTGAATATATTTAAAGATTTTAAATATTTCAAAATAATTTATTCCTGTGATCAAAGCTGTATTTTCAGCATCATTACTCCAGTCTTCAGGGTCACATGATCATTCTAATATGCTGATTTGCTAATTATTAATTTCTGATATAATTATTCAAAGAATCCAAAAAATAAATATTTCTATAAAAAATATTGAACATATCCATTAAAATATTTAAAAAGTATATTTCAACATTTTTATTTTTTTTAATTTTAATTATTTATTAATTTAAAAAAATAAAAAGATAAATAATAATAGCATAATTAACAATAATTGCATAATTAACAATAAAATCATAAATGAAAAATAAAATCTTAAGCATAAATAAATAAACAATTATTATTATTATTAGTAGTAGTAGTAGTAGCAGTAATAAAAGCATAATTAAAATATTAATAGCATAAATAAAAAAAAAAAATTAAAAAAATGTTGAAATATATATATTTGTAATATTTTAATGGATATGTGCAATATTTTTTGTAGAAATATTTTTTTGATTATTTGATAAATAAGACATCCAACATGTTCAACAAATTTATCCTTTTAAAACATTATCAATGTCTTTACTGTCCCGTTAACCAATTTAATGTGTTTGCTGAATAAAACTATTAATTTCTCACTGTAAAAAAAAAAAAAAAAAAAAAATCTTATTGACCCAAATCTTTAAATAAAGATTAAATAAAATGCGAACGCTTTACAATAAGGTTAAATTTCTCAACATTAGTTAACTACATTAGTTAACATGAACATTGCTTAAACAGTATTTATCAATCTTAATTAATGTTAAGTTCAACATTTACTAATGCATTAAAATTAAAGGTAACACTTTAGATTAGGGAACGCTATTCACTATTAACTAGTTGCTAATTATAATGTATATTACTAATTTATTAGTATAAAGCATAATAATGAATTAACTTAGTCTAAATCCCTTAACCCTACCCCATACCTAAACTTAACTACTACCTTACCAATAATAAGCAACAAATTAGGATTTATTGAGGCAAAAGTTGTAGTTAATAGTAAATATCTATTCACTGAAGTGTTACCACAAAGTTTTAGAAATGCTATAAAATATATTGTCCATTGTCAATTCATGTTAACTGATGCAATAACTAATGTTAACAAATGAGACCTTATAGTAAAGTGTTACCAATTAAATAAATAAATAAATATAAATTTAAATATAATAATAATAATAATAATTATTATTATTATTATTCGTAATGGAGATGAGAGCGCACCTGTAGGAGGTTCTGTATAACGTGGGCAGGTGTGTTGTCTTAGTTTGTGCCCAGGAGCAGTAGATTTTCATATGATTCGGCACACGGCAAGAAACGTTGACGAAATGAGGCGGATCTAAAAGAAGAAGAAGATAAAAAATATCCCATGAGATAACTTCAGACACTTTATCTGTGAACACCCAGACAGACAGACTGCACAAGACAGCTGTTTAACTCAAGCGCTGCCTTCAAGAACACGAGGAACGGGATACGCTAGACTAAACTCACACACACGCTAGCAGCAGCAATCTCACCCTTCCTATCAGGAAACTGTGGAGCTGTGATGCAGCCACTTCCTGTCAGAGGAAGTGCCCTGAGTTAAACAGCAAGGGCGTACAACTGCACACTTTCTAAATCTCCCAGGGCACAAAGGGCTTCCTTTTTACTAGAACATTTCCACCATTTCCAGCAGCATTTCAGAGGCATCGAGCAACTGTGAGACAAGTTCAATTACAGATACCAATATTTCAGTTGTCAATACCTACACCGATGTCAATGAGTGTACTTCGTCAAAGCTTCTTTAAAGCTAAATGATTTAAAACATACTTTAAAGTACAAATTTAGTTTGACATTAAACGCTTTCCCATAGAAGCAGCAGTTTAGCAGCCTCAAGCACACATATGCAGTTCTTAGATGTATGATTTCCATCTAACATTTCCAATGAGTCAAGAGCATGATTCAAAGTTTATCAGATCCATTATGTTTATGTTGCTAGAACACTTTCTTTGGTTTAAGCCAGCAATGTCCTTAAGATGACATTTTCAATCAGAAGCGATGGAACGTAGTCGTGGTAGATGTCATATTAAATTCAAAGGTAATGAAAACAAGGCTGTGAGGGACAAACATATAGTCTGTTCAATTCCTCACACGGTGTTAGGAAGGAATGTCCTGCTTCAATACAGCTTAAGGTCAGTCAAGAGCATTTCTACACAAAATGCTGACTGACACAGAAAAATCATATAGGTTTGCACTTCATTAAAAAAAATAGTATACATAAAAACATTAAGAAAATAAAAGCATGTGTAAGTAAATAAGCATTATTAAAAACAGAAACAAAAACATGAAGAAAAAAACAATATTTTAAATAAAAGAAATAATTGAAAAAAATTAAATCTTAATATAAATTAAATCATGAATTAAATCTTAATGTAAATAAAATGAAAAAAAAATTATTAATAATTAGATCAAATTAATAAAATTATTAAATAAAAACATTAATAAATAAACTAGTAGTAGTAGTAGTAGTATTACCAATAATAATAATAATAATATTTTTATATTAATAATATATCATAATTAAGCATGAATAAATAAACAATTAGTAGTAGTAGTAGTAGTAGTAATAATGATCATAAATAAATAAATATAAGCATAAACAAAAGCATATTTTAATAAGAGCATAAAAAAAAACTGAAATAAAAATAAAAACAAACAGAAATCCAGAAAGAAAGAAAGAAAGAAAAAGTTCTAGCAAAACATTTTCAGTGAAAACAATGGAGGTAATATATGAACGTTAAAGTACAGTTTATCGCAATAGGCATAGCATGTGTTATGCAATAGGCATAACACTCCAATAAATTATCTTTTTTTTGTTTGTTTGTTTTTTGGTCTTAGTAATTGATGCCAAGGTACAAGGTATAACACATCTATCCGTTGGGGCCTAGTTTTTATTAACACTAAATTAAATATGGCATCTACCCTAAGGCAATTCTTTAAACTCTTATTCTCAAATATTGTATCAAATGAATCACATTGTGAGTGAAAACACGAAACAAGGGACTCTTGTATCGTTGCAGCTGACTTACAGCCCAGGCGTAGTTTGATGGACTGCAGTAACGTTCCTCGTTCGTCATGGCAGCTGTAGTTGCCTTCCATCGAGTGCGTGGTGTTCAGTAGCGTAAGCGAGCCCTTGTGTGTTTGCCACGGCGGTACTGAGCTCCCATTGAACCGCCATTCCACCGGAGACCTGGCAACACATCCACAACTCAGAGTCAACAACAACCTTCACCTGCTCTAATCAAAGACAGGCCACAGAATAACCGCTATCAACGTCAACTGGACCTGCGTATCGTGTTACTCATTCCTGGGTTGTGCAAATCTTGTTTTTGGCACTAGGATTCTCTTGGATAGTGTCTTTATTGGCAGGAAATACACATTTATATGAAACGCAAGGCTTGCCAAAATCTGAGGCTGGGGAATCGAGCCCCCCAACCCACAGTAAATAGCCTCGATGTGTCCAAACCCTATAAGGACTGGCCCCGTGCCCCTGCAGAGGGTGGTTAAGCACACTATTATCACTCTTTACAGGAAAGCTTAGCTCTGGAGTCTAATGGAGCTTAATATAGACAGGAGAACGTACCCGCCGTGAGCGCCTCCGCATGTGAGCGTGACCCTGGAGCCCAGTCCACCGAACTGGACGTCTGAAACTGAAAGAAGGAGACATGAGAGCTGTGCTATTCCAGAAGTGACAACAGACATTTCATCAAGTGATACGTTATCAACCAGAAAACACTGTTGGGATTTCATGGGAGCACTGAAAAAATAAAATAAAAAATAAAATAAAATAAAATAAATAAATAAATATATATATATATATATATACATACATACACACACACACATTTATTTATTTATTTATTCATTCATTCATTCATTCATTCATTCTAACTTCATTGACACATTTATACATGTGAAACAAAAATAAAATGTAAAAAATAAAAATAAAGTGTCAGGAAGTGTTTGTTTATTTGATTTGTTGCTAATTTGCATGTTATGTGCATATTGGTGTACAAAAAAAATCATTGTAATTATACAGTTTAGATATGCATATACCTTAAAGATTGCCATACAATGGCTAATAAACATTTTGTTTAAAAAAAGAAACTAAATGTGCTACACAGTACTACAAAAAATGTCAATGAAATAATTAACTAACAGCTCTACATACAGTATCTAATAGTTTCTCATATACAATATAGAAATAAATATAAATATAAAAATATACATAGAAATAAAACAGAAAAAATAAAATATGATTTTTGTGGAGATTGACTTTTTGCAAAACCATAAAGAATGAAAACTTTTTAACGGTTGTGTATATGTGTGTATATTTGTATTTATTTATGTGTATTTGTATGTTGTATCACAATTTTAAATGATTCTCATAATTTTAGTTTTATTACGAACAACGTATAAATAATAAATAATAATAATAATTAATTTGCAATTAACAGCAATTGTGTGTGTATACTTCATAAGTGTTTTTTAACTTTTCCAAACATTCCAAAATCCAAACTTTTTTTTTTTTTTTTGGCTGATTCATAGTAATTATTTAATAACAAACTGTATAATATACTTGTAGGAAATGTATAATAAATAAATAAATGTTACATACATCTGACAGTAGCGTTCAGTTATTATCAATAATTTCAAATAAACCCTCCCCTTTACATAATGCAAAAAAACAAAGGCTGCGTTCCCATCTGAAGAGCTCATCTCTACGCTCTAATCCCTTGAGAGAGTTTTGAAAGGAAGAAAGTTGGGGGGACCAAAAAAAAAACAGTTCTTTGAAACGCTCTTCTGCATCATCTTGTGTCAACTGTGTCACAAAATAATTAAACCTGCGCAAAGAATTATGGGAGCGAAAAGTGTCAAACAGTCACACCCTTTAAAATCCTTCGTTCTGAAAGGGCCCCTTTTCGGTTTGGAAAGACCCTTCAATATGACGTCCATGATTGTTCTCACTAAAGAGTGCCCTTAGGAGGCGAATATATCCCGTTTGGAATGCAGTGGAAATCTGTGGTTAGGGAATTCAACAGTCAGGCCTGTTCTTGGGAAGAATGAGTTAAAAATGGAGCAGAGCTGAGACTACTGACTGAGCTGGACTGTATTTCAACAACTTAAAATGATATGCAGCTTGACAAGCTCCAGTTTAAGAGTTGCTTCCTCAAAAGCTGCTTCATCCGTTCATCATTACAACGCTTGCAGAGATTCTATAGCAAGAATCAAGGTGTTTACATTACTGTGCTTTTCTGCCTAGTCAGATTTCAGTATTTATATCAGACCTTTACTGCCAAGAGTTAAACAAAGAGCAGACACACACACAGAGTGGCGTCGATCCTGTGCCCAGGGTCTAACTGCGCTCACGAAACGCTCATGCTCAATGTCGGCTTTCAGGAAATATTGGCAAAAGCATATTATTTGAAATCCCACCACATTTCTCAAATTTCTCCCTCTCAGGCCAGCGAAATCGCAGCCATAACACACACAGACCAGAGCTGCATGCATTAATTGAGCAATCCATATGTGGGGCAATGAAGAACCAGGGACTTTAGACAGAGATGTTTATTGTTCCACAAAACAAAGCCATGGCTATGTTCCTGGTGTGGATTAAAATCGAATTTTCACATGATAAAACTTTGCGGTATCTGCTCTAGTTGTTCTGTATAATACCATCCTGCTTTGTCAACAAAGAAACGCTACAAAGACTTTTGACGAGATCCATATGCTGAAACAAATCCAAATACTAACAGCAGCAAAATGTGAATGCTAACGTGGCCAGCTATCGTGAAGCTATCAATCACAGGAATAAACCACATTGTAACCTGTTAAAATGAAAAAAAAAAATGTATCTTTTAAAGTGTAATAAAAATTCACAATACTATCATTTTACTGTATTTTGGTCAAATAAATGCAGTCTTTCTGAGCAGAAGCGTTGTTTTTCCCAAAACATTTAAAAAATCTGATGAAACAGGCTTTATACCAAAGACTTAAAGGACTTTGGGTGAAGTTTTGAAAGTGTGATTGTCACAATGCAACATTAAAACGCAGCTGCCATGCAATTTGTTCAATGAAACAAAACACAAACAATTCATAAACAATCTTTTTAACCACACATTATTGTTATTTCTGTGTTACAACTATTTGAACAACACAAGAACTGGGATAAAATAGTTTGGGTAGAAATACTGATGTCTATGGTACAACAATAGTATGTATTGTATTGGTACATTAGTATTTGTCACTGAATCATTAATTCAAGAGATTTATTCACAAACGCTGATTCATCCGACAACCAAACAAGTCTTTATGAATGAGACAGTGACTCAGTGATTAAAATGATTCTTTAATTATTTTGTTCAAATTAATATATTTTTGTCAGAACCTCTTGTAAATAACATGTTACTTTGTTTAGACATTTTCTGTCTTCTTCAGATTCGTGGGAGCATCACAATCTTTTTTATATTACTTTATTTTTAATGAAATGCCAGACTGCGTCAGTAACTTGGTCCTTTGTTCGCTTCATTTTACATCGGAATCGTTTACAAACAAGGCACAATTCGACACGGGATTTTTAAAAACAGTGAAACTAAAAGACGATGCGATCCAATCTGAATAAACTGAATAAACAAAGTGAAGGGAAGACTCATTAAAAAGTAAACAACTCACACATTTAGGTGGGTGTTTACATGACACCAATTTCAAATAAAAACGGAAAACTTTCTCTACGTTTTGGCCGTTCATTTACATGACAACTGCATTTTGGCAGACTGAAAATGTAAACTTTTGAAAACGGGTTTTAAAATACGAGTGGTTTGAAAACAATGCCGTTATCGTCTCCGTGTAAACAGGGATTTGTGAAAATAGTGACGTCATCCGCATTACGTGTTCGGTTTATAGGTTTGTGCACAGGCATGTAGTGTTTCTTTACAAAGTGACATTGCCACCTACTGGCCTGGCTTGAATAATACAGTGTTTTTAGGGTTTTTTTTTTTTTTTTTGGATCCATGTGAACAGGGATTATTTTGACAGCGTTGCCATCTGTATGGAAAACCTTTCAAAAACGCAGACTTTTTAGTACAATTGTTGTTGTCAATGCACCCTTAGTAGATATCACCACTTTGTCACGTCAAAATAAAACTTGAAATGGCCTGAAAACATGATCTATGGGGGTTTCAGATTGATCAGCTTGGTGAAATTAAAGGTACATCTCCATTTCTGTGATTACTGTTCACCAAACTTTAATGACTGAAAATAATTTGACTATTAAAACGAACAGCTGAACATCAGTTCACAAATAAGATATACTGTTTAAATTGTACAGTCTAAATTGTTACTGCCTTGTGTTATGAATTAGGAAAATGTAAAAATGCTTAAAACACTTGAAACAACTTAACGGGATACTTGGATTTAATGAATATAATCATAATTACACTGTTAATGCAAAAATACTACCTTTTTTAATTTTTAATTTTTTTATGTTTATTTAACCAGGAAAATGTGACAACATTAAGTGTAAATGGGACATGAATTTGCATATTAATTTACACATTTTCAAATTTTCAGGTGTAATCAAAGGTGTGCTTTTCATCTACTTTTCCCCAAAAAATTGTATTGTAATAAAACAATGGCTAAATAACTGTTTTTTTTTTCCCCTCATGGATTAAAATGAAACATGTACATGCCAGATCTCTTTGCTATCTGGTGTAGTTGTTGGGTATATTTTCATCCTGCTTTGTCTAAACAAAGACATGCTACAGAGACTTCTGACGAGTTCCATATGCTGAACGAAAATCCACATACTAGCAACAAGAACATTTGAATGCTAATGTGGTCGGCTGTCCTGAAGCACTTTGGCCCAAATAAAAGCAAAATGTACCTTCATTGGTCCATATCTCTGATTGGACGTGGTCAGAGAAGAGGATGATGATTCCAGTGACTATTAGATCGCCAAGGCATGACACTAAACCGGGCATCTGTAAGGGAGAATAAAAGAAGAGTTACTCAAGGGGAAGTGCCATTTTAAGAGTTAATGAGTATCATTCTGTGTAAACGGTCCACCTGCTTAGCAACCAGACAGGTTGTGAAACAACATAACAATTAACCGCTCTAATTTGGATATAGGCAAACAAGACACCACGGGAATACGTGCGTGACCGTTGGATATTTCCGTATAAACAGCACAGAGGATCAACATCTCCACAAAACGGTGTTCCCATGAATGATAGCTGATTTGATGAGCTCTGCCGAAGTCTGGGAAGTTGTTTTGCAAGTCCATTCACATTCATTAATTGCTGAGGACATTCTGGGTGATGACGTCAAATGAAAAAGGTTCGCTATCTGAAATATGGCCTCGGGGAGCCTTGTATCAACAGACTGTAAACATCTTAAACAAATACTGTAACTGACAGGATACATCTGTCATACGTGTGGCTGGGATCTGCCTGGCAGGCATCGGTTTATGACAAACGGATGCATCTAAAGCCAGAGGAAAAGCAAAGTAAATGCAGGAGACATCTTCACAAACCGAGAGCTGAAGTCACTAAACCTCACAACAAGACTCAGGAGAGTTCATTAATTCATTAACGCCGGAAAAGTATTGCCAAATGAAAGTGAATGGTATGACATTTTAATAACTGAATCAACAAGTCCAGTTCTTCTNTAAAGGGATAAAATGAAAGTGAATGTTATGACATTTTAATAACTGAATCAACAAGTCCAGTTCTTCTTCTTTACAATTAGGTTCCATTAATTAACGTTACACATTACATTAGTCAACAAAAACTAACAAAGAAATATATTAGAATTTATAACTAACAAAGCATTTATTAGTATTAGTTAATGCCAATTTTAACATTTATTAATACATTATTGCAATCAAAAGTTTATCTATTAACATTATATATGTGAGCTAACATGAACAAATAATGAACCGTTGTATTTTTATTAACTAACAAAACTAACAAAGTTTAACTAGCTAACTAACAAAGATTAACCAGATGAGTAACGTTTGTGAACAAACTTTGAAGTTGGCTTGAGAAAGCCATACCTGAAAGTTTGAAGCAGTTGTAAAAGCTTGAAGTTAGAAAATGTAGGTAGACAGATTAGATGTTGATTGAATGTGGATAACACGATTTAGCACATTGTTAACACAAAATTAACATGTTGCTAGCATGTTTTTAACATGGTAAATGTTGCTAGTATGTTTCTAGTATGATTAGCATGTTGTTAACATAATGTTGCTAGCATGTTTTAAGCTGATTAGCATGTTGCAAGCATGTTTCTAGTACGATTAGCATGTTAACATGTTGCTAGCATGTCTTAACATGATTAACATGTTGCTAGCATATTTCTAGCATGATTATCATGTTGCTATATCATGTTCTAATATGTTTCTAGCAGGAGTAGCATTTTCTATCATTATTAGCATGTTGCTAGCATGTTTTGTACCATGATTTAACATATTAAAACTTAAATACTGTAACAACTGTCTTGCTCATTGTTAGTTATGCGTTGATTAATGTTACTTTATTGGACCTTATTGTAAAGTGTTACCAATACTTGTTCATCTAGTATTTTTTTTAAAGTTTTTAAAGCAAGTAAACAAAATCTGAAGCAAATACTTTACAGTTGGTTTGAGGTATCTTGCATTGTGAATGTGCCATTTATCATCTTACAAATGTTTAAAATAGGGTCATCTACATAGCTCCTTACTTTCACATTCCAGTTAAAAATAATTTTAATGACAGAAATATTACACCAATATCAATAGAAGAAAAAAAAAACATATGCAAGAAATAAGGAAGCTGAAATTTAAAGCAGAAATGTTTGATGTAAGAATTGAAATAGATTTACAGTAGTATTGTCGATCAATAAGCACTTTAAAAATAATTACTTCACATGTTTTTTTTGTTTTACTTCAGAGCATGCTTCAAGCAGAACATAAACTTGTTAATGAAATCACATTGTTTAAATGACTCACACATCATGACGCATCAACTGCTGTCAGTTTTTAGACACGTGAAGTGCTAAAACCACAATGTGTGATGATTTACACCTAATCAAAACAAAGACAACTTTTGATATTTTTGTAAAGAAAACCATTTTTAAACTGAGTTTTACTCTACACAACAGTAACCCTTTGGTCATTAAGCCCTATGTTTTGTCCATTCTCATTATCAGTAACATGCACACCGCATGAAGAAGCTCCTCGAGCATCTCGAGACATGCGTTTATCCACGTACAGAGGCGCTGCTCGAGAAACGCTCAAGAGTTTGTCAACATTCCTGGCAGCTGTAACCCATAACTGAGCAGCCTGATTGTAGAAGATTATGTGTAGTAGCAATCAAGAGACACATATAATTATCAATCCTCCACAGTAAATCAGATTTCAGAGGGGAAAAGTACGTCTAAATCCTACAGCGCAGTGAAAACACGCTTGATTTTTATTTCCATATGGTTTAGCCATCATTATTATCTGACATCTCTTGGTAATTGGGAACATAGGAATTTTCCTCACTGCATCAGAAAACGTCTGAAGCGCTTGACTTCTCAAAACCGCAGTGTGCACTTGTTACCCGTCCGTTTTTATGCTACTTTACAGCAGGGCTGCACCAGTTTGCAATGTTTTTCGCTCACTGTTAATCTGAAACACAGGCTAATAATCCCTTAAAAGTCTCTTAACGCGAGTTGTGACTTTAATCTCACAGTGTGTGCACTCAATCCTGTGCACTTGTGTCTTAGGGTTTTAAGCAATGCGTCAGCGGTGGTTATTTGACGTAGTTTGTTATCTGGATGGCCTCCATGTTCTCCACTCTCAAGAGACTGTCAAATTCAGCAGCGAGGTGCAGCTTCTGAACGTTATCATCAAGCATTCGCTAGAGTCATGTGTTTTTCTGTTGGTCTGATAAAAGCCATTGACCTTAAAACCATTTGAAGGCTGTATGATGATTTATACTGTGGTTGGAAAGTGTGAAGCTGTTGTTTTGGGGACAAATTTTGGTCAATAATAATGGTAGCTATTTTTATGTTGGTATTGGTAAACAGTTTTGTCTACTTCAAGATAAATATACTGTTGATGCTTAAAAACAAGGCTTAAAAATTTCAACGTGCACTCTTAACAAAATATATCACAGTTTAGTACGTTGAAAACTTGAACAGGACTAAAATTATACACTAATTAAACAAACCAAAAAGTAAAATTATCTGCCAATGCAATACTTCAATAACAATACTATCACAAAGTTTAAAATATATGTGTTTGTGTGTGATAATAATGTAAAAAGTTAATTATTTCTAAGTGAAATAACATTTCAGCAATCATAAACAATATTAACCTATAAGAAAAATAAATATTTTTCTTATGTTCTTAGATTTGTGTGTGTGTGTGTGTGTGTGTGT
>SCHK01022857.1:12966-25396 GCA_004124795.1 Poropuntius huangchuchieni
GATGCTGGTTTATACTGTTTTTTTGCTGGTTTATTCTGGTCCTATTGCTGGTCTCCGCTGGTCCTTTTGTTGGTTTATGCTGGTTCTTTTCTGGTTTATGCTGGTCATGTGCTGGCAAAGAACCAGGAGCAGCATAAACCAGCAAAGGACCAGAATAACTGAACCATAAATAAACCAGTATCCCAGCATCAAAACATACCTAACCAGCATACGCTGTTTTTTTCAGCAGGGGTATTCTCTAGTTTTATAGTATTTTGCTCAAAGGGATGATTCAACCCAACTATTGTCTAGACACTTTTTAAAAATGTCTTCTTTTGTGTTCCACAGATGCTCATACAGAATTGGAATGACATGAGGGTGAATAAATGATGACAGAATTAGCAAATACCAAAAGAAAATGATTTCCTTGTTGGAAAAAACTAAAACTAGCCTAATGTGGTTTGCTGATCAGGTTTAGTCAGTCTAAAAATCTAATCCCCCATAAAAACACAACAACCTGACATAAGTGGCAAGACCTTAGGCTGGTTTAAGTCATTTTTAGCATTGTTGCAAATGGTTGTAGCGTTGTAGCATAGTATTTTACAAGGCTATTGGAAAATAAGCCAAAATGTCTAATTTGTCTTAATAATCAATTTATATCTTACAAATATCAACAGACATAAACTGAGGTGAATGATTTTGTATAGCTGTCAAACAATGGCTTTAACTCTGTTTGAAGGTCAAAGGACCTTTTCCCGCTCAGCGGCCACATTATCTCAGCACGCCAAAGCAAAGCAACATGCTAATGCTAATCAGGAGAAGCAGTGGGATCGATCCTGCCACAATGAATCTCAAATGAAAGAAAGATGAAAAACGACAAAGGCATAGAAAGAGGAGAGGGGAAGGTAAATGATGTTGTGTTCCCTCTTGAATATTTGATAACATCTGTTTGTTGCGTTTAAGTATGCTGTAGCTATTGTTCTCCTAGTCTAATCAGTATTGTAGGCGTCACAGGAAGGTAATTGTGATTGAGAGAGTCTGAGTGGGTTTGTGTCAGTAGGCTGCTCAGAGCTACATGGGCCGCTCACATCTGATTTGCATAACTGTGTTTTAATCAAGTTTATAATTGTCAGCTGCTTTTGCCCCCTGAACTGCAAAATAAATGCAATCTCTTGCAGAGCATCGGAGGGATATTTTTGGGGAGAGAAGGGAAATGGAGGGTAAAGTGTGTCATTGTGTGTTTGTAAATTTGTCTACATTTACTATGCATTGTTTTGCACCGCAGGTACCGCAAGCAGCACACCTGTCTAAATGGAATAATAATGATGCGCATGATTGTGTGCTAAATGCAGTCACAGCTCCCACAAGGGCAGTAACAGGGAGGAATAGATGACTGACGGCAGGCATGGTGGAGTTCTGCCTGCATTTTAACTGTCTTAGTTAAGGATTAGAGCACCACCCAAGGGCTGTCGCTACCTGATTAAGCTGGCAGAAAACAAAATAATCTTAAAATAGCTTGGTGAGAACATGGAATGAGATTTAGCATTAGTGTGTGTATGTGTGTGTCTGTTTTTCCAATTCTGGGTTGCCTTGAAGAATAAACTGTTCTGCCTTAATGTGCGTGCGGGTTCACTTAAAGAGATATAAAGTAGTTGATCCACAATATACAGGCATTAACATTATCTCATTTCATCAGCAGGCTTTAAAAAATTCATATTTTTGTATTTTGTATTCATATTTAATTAATACAATTACATTTTTGAATATAGCTACACTACCGTTCGGAATTTTGGGGGTGGTAATATTTAGTCTCGTAAGCTCACCAAGGCTATTTTTTTAATCAAAATACAATTAAAAAAATGATACTGTGAAATGTAATTGCAATTTAAAATAACTGCTTTCTATTTGAATATATATTAAACTGTGATAGCAAAAAGCAGCCATTACTCCAGTCTTCAGTGTCACATCATTCTTCGGAAATCAAGCTGACTTGGTGCTCGAGAAACATTTCCTTTTGTTGAAACTGTGATACATTTTCAGGAATCTTCAATGAATGGAATGTTTAGAAGAACATTTATTTTAAATAGACTGACAATATAAATGTTAAAAATGTTCCCTTGCCTTTTTTGGCACATTCATTAAATCATTCTTTTGAGTTGGTCCAGTTCAGCAAACCGTTCTCAATGATTTGTTCCCTTACTGACTCGTCACGACAATGTTAATCGCTCAGAGGAAGAATTGTCAATGAATAATGACTTAAATTTCACAACTCATGACTTCATAAAAGTTGTATAAACTACCTTTGTGATCTTTTTGAAGCTTAAAAATTCCAGTCTCTGTTCATTGCAAATGCTTGGACAACACTGACAAGTACAAGATTTAAAATCCATTTGTATTGTATGTAGAAAAAGAAAGTCATACACTTTTGGAACAACAGGGTGAGTGAGTAATAAAAGAATTTTCATTTTTGAGTGAACTATCTCTTTTATTAGAACTGTCTAGAGAATTGCTGCACAGAGATGTTTGGCTTCAGGAAATGGTCAGATCCCACAAACATTAGCCGTGTGTGTCTGTGTAGATGCTGATGATAAATTCAGGGTCCATTTCCTGAAGAATTCTCTGAGCATGCTCTTTCTGATAGAATAAGTACCCCACAGCTTAAGCCCTGACCTTGTGATAACACAGACAATATATCTTTTTCCCCCTGTGTCTCTCTCCATTCATCTAAGTCTCCCATCGTTTGTCATTAGCTCTCTGCCTTTTTATATCATTCTCTGTCTATTTCTCACTCTGTTTTTCTATCTTTCATGCTGTGTGCTTGCNACCATCGTTTGTCATTAGCTCTCCGCCTTTTTATATCATTCTCTGTCTGTTTCTCACTCTGTTTTTCTATCTTTCATGCTGTGTGCTTGCTGTTTCTCCTGTCTCTCCCATGTGAACTCGAAGCCAAGGCCTTGGTCAGACCTCTGCGCACAGCTATCTCTCTCTGACTGAACACATCACACGCTCGACAACCTCTCTAAGCTACTTTTTCATTCCGCAGCCCTGCTACATTTTAACTCATGTATGATATTAGCTATAAAGACCTAAGGACATGCAATTTTTATAATCATTGTGGGACATTGTTTTGCAGTGAACCCTACAATGTTTTGCCAGTGGGGTCAAAACTCTTTTAAGTGGAACAGACTGCAGCGAACTTCTGAACAGAATGTTTGAGCTGAATTTTAATCAGTATCATCCCACTGAAGGGCAGAGAACAATACAGACTCTTCGCTGTCCTAAGCCCGCTTCACAATATAAACTTTTTCAGTCCTTTGAAATGGTTGCTTTTCTGATTAGAGAGTTCGAGGAGCCATATAAATGTAGCATATATGTCAGATTGTATGATATACAGGTTAGTAGAGAACTTAGTCACGATTGGTAGTGCTGACTGAGCATTTTACATCATCATTTGCATCACTTTGACACTGAAATAGTAGCGCACAAACCCAAGCATGCCTAGTATTCATCACAAGGCAATTAAACGCCACTGTCGATTTTGTCCTACAATAAAATCTTTTATAATTCCATTATTTTCAGATGGAAAATGACTCATCCAGTGGAAACACTAGTGAAAAATAGCAGATGAATCTCTAATCAGTGTAGGTCAGTGACAATGAAAAATAGCTAAATAAAGGGATGCAAACAATAAAAATGATGGAACATGCTCTTTTGAGTCAGAAGAAAAAAGAGTAAACAACTTAATTTCATGTTCCATGTTTTTTATATAAAGTCTCGGCTTTAAAATTAAGTGTTTTAAAATATGAAATTCAAACAATGAATATTGTTTTGATGCTCTTTGTGCTCACACACACAAGTAATATGACATATCATGTCATTGAGTATTCATGAATCATCTCTTCCCCTTTATGACTAAAGCACGAAAATATATTAATGGACATTAAAAGGCTGAAATGTATCATCTCATTTCATTTCCATAGCTTATTAGTCAGTTTAAAATGAACCTCAGTATCACTTAAATCGTACAATTCTGGCAAGAATGTCTGAAAAGTTTTGAAGAAAGTTTGTTAGCACAATTCATGATGTTTATGATTAATTTATTTTACTTAATTCAGAAAAAATTACTTGGTGATGTTTTCAGTTTGTGACATTAATCTAAGTTGAACCACGTTTTCTATTTTGTCTAAGTTTCAGAGAACAAAGAATATCCTCAAAGAGCACTCAAAGCATAGCACAATTGTTTAATGTCTCCAGGCACCAGATATAGAGAAGCAGTCAATGGAACAAAAACAGGCAGTCCGATGACATTTCAGTGCATGACGAGGCACAGAATGTGCCAAAAGCACAAATAGCAGATGTCACGTCACTGATCTTTTAATGTGGCCAAGAAATGTGCAACAAAGCCATACACATGCAAGCACAATCTGGCAACACAGGATATGAGACATCCCTCCTTATGCAGACCTGACACACAGGATGATGAGGCCCATCTCTTTTCATTTAGATTTTGTTTTTAGCTTCATAAATTGCATTAGGCACCGCATCTCTCAGTACAGTGCGCTGCTCTTATTAATGACTCAAGCCAAGAGCAGAGGCGCTGTCTTCTGATTCGCTGTGTCTCCTCGAGGCACGACGCCCAAAGAGCAGGCAAAGCAAATTAATTGGATGAGCAGAAATGCAGACAGTGGAAAATTGGAGCTCTCGATCTCGTAATGCATTCATCATTTCTTTTTCTTGTTTTTGTGCTCACTGTTTCTTAAAAGTACGCTCACTGCAGTCTGCTCACAATTGCATTTCAATTTGTCTTCATTTGGAGGTTGTTGCTTTTACGTTCAAGGTTGCCTTTAAACTATTGATGACAAAAGCACTCCACAGACATAAAACAGATAGCACTCGTTTCAAGTATTCAATAATGTGTAAAATACATACACTGTTGCTTTGTGTAAATGCTTCTGTGAGGCTAAAAACAAAAGATGTGCAAAGCATATCAAAAATTATCATGAAAATACAAAAATAAATGCTGTATATATTAGTGCTGTCAAACATACAAAATAAAAGTCTCCATTGATGGAGAGCTCGAGCCCGCCGCGACCATTCTACCATTCTGGACCTGTGTTTATATTTGTACCTGTGCCTGTGTGAAGGACTATAAGCATCAGACAGAGCCTCTGGTGCGCTATAAGTCTGCTACTACTCATAAGATCTGTGTACGGTTGTGTTTTATAACAACAGCACACCTGAGGCCTAATTGGGGCAAATTATGTTTGGCTTTCCAATAATGTGCAGTAGCTCACCTCTGGCATTTAAGTTGGTCTCCTTTAAGCTCTGCCACAGACATGAGTCATCTGTCTCCAGCATGAGAAAGAACATTTTAAACACACTTGTGCTTGCCTGAGTATGATGACACAGATAAATGTGACTACAGAGATAGTCAGAGGAGATTTCAAAGATTTTGAATAGGTTGAGCTGAAAATCACAGTGAGAAGAGTAATGTGTGATTCTACACGTTATCATCTTGTTGCTGAATAGCTTGTAGCCACTGCTGGTTTCTAATTTGGTTTAAGACTACAGATTTGCACTTGTTTTATTTGAAGTGCAAATACACAGATTGAATTTTAGGAATGTTTTTCTTTCAAAAAATCCCCTACTGCAAAACTGTGGTTCTTATCCTCATAAAACATTAATAGGGAACTTTGGTAAGTTGATTTTGTTTACCACAACACTGTAAACAAAATCTTGCAGTTTTACAAAAAAGCAGCTGTGTTTGCCAGAATCATTCTGTTAAAGTGCAGCCAAAAAATCTAAACATATTTGATATTATACACTATATATACGTGTGTGTGTGTGTGTGTGTGTATGTATAAAAAACACTTTAAACCTGTAAATCCTAATATTATAAGATAGCATTCATTTTCACTTGCACAGATTGTACATATAACAGTATTTTACTTAAAAATGCATGAAACGTAAGGTTAAAACTATATTTTTACAGTCTTTTACAGTTGAAATTACACTCATTTTTCACAGTGTACACTAAACCACACCAGTATATGACACACACTGCTGAGTGTATCTGTCGTTTGCATCATCCAGCATGACATACGCTTAAAGTGACAACTACTCAAGTCTTAGTAACTTGTCATGTCAACCGATGAGTTAGCAGAAGACTAATGATGCTCTTCCAGTAGCACCGCATTGCTCATGGTCTTTTTATCCTGCTTATGACAGATGCGTCCATCATGAACTGTTATAATAGGTCTTTCTCCAGATCAGAAAATGAGACCAGCAGCAACAGCCTCCGTTGAAGTGCTG
This sequence comes from Poropuntius huangchuchieni, assembly GCA_004124795.1. Taxonomy (NCBI): domain Eukaryota; kingdom Metazoa; phylum Chordata; class Actinopteri; order Cypriniformes; family Cyprinidae; genus Poropuntius; species Poropuntius huangchuchieni. The sequence continues at coordinate 19,258 of SCHK01022857.1, forward strand.
CAGATATTATTAGGCTACTTCAGTGTAATCATATAACCTCTTAGACAGATACTGTAGCCTAACAAGCTAAGACTGATGGAGAACACAGCAATACAAATACTGAAATGCAAATTCATGACCCAATACAAATAAAGCGAATCTGCTAAATGAAATCAATAAAAGGGAAGCGATCTGATTATTATCATGGGTAAATAAAGGGAACGTGAATGGCTGTGCATCTGAATAGCGAACAAGAGACAGATTGTGCCTCTATTTGAGTTGTTGTCAGGATAATTACAAACTTCCTTTTGCCCACTGAGGCTTAGCACAAGTTCTCCTGATGTGCATTTCTCTCTCTCCGTGTCTCTCTGACAGAGTGAGCGCTCTCATCTCTCATTCTGTTTTCATTCTGCCCGCCCTCTTTTTCATCAGCAGCATCAATTTATTATCAGATAAACAAAAACAGTCACTGCATTACGAACTAGGATCTGCTGGGATGATCATTCAATTGAAAGTTTAAATATTAATGTAATCAATGGCAATTCATTGAGGGATGACAATATAATCAAAAGCATTTTGAGAATAGAAGCAAAATTATTGCATTTACACGTCCTTTGTTCTTTCAGCAAATCACACAGCAGAGTGGAAAATGCCACTCGATGCTGCTTTTCTTGATTGATCAACACACACACACACACACACACACACACACACACGGTAAGTCCAATTACAAACTTTGACAATGTTGGCAAGCTAACAACTGAAATTTTGTGTTGCTTGAAAAGGCTCATCATCATATTAATGGTTGAACAGATAAAATATGCCATATTCTTCTGGGGCCCAAATTCCCGCTGCTGAGTATTCAAACAGACAGAGAAAATAACCTCAAAGAAAAAAAATCTCAGTTTTTCATTACATGTTTTTTTTTTTTTCTGATTCTTTTCAAATTCACTATTCACTCCTCTTCTCTCCTGACGCACAGTAATATATCCAAAGCAAGTGCTGAATATAAATCAAGTGTTTCTTCAGTGAAATATGATAATCTGTAAATTAGTAATAATTGGAACTGAGAAAATGTAGGCTGCTAAATGACTTGTCTAAACCATATGTGCATTAACAGAGCGAAGCACATTGACTTCACCTTAACCCCACATGCACACACACATAAGGCCCATCTGTACAACAGATAGGGTATTAAAAAATAGAAAATATAATGAACATCTGCCAGAATATTTTTTATTTTGCTATTTTCGGCGAGATCCCATCTCTTCTACTCTTGACTTTAATGCCAATGCCTTGCGTTACTGTAATACAGTATGCTATCTTAAATATTGATGGACTTGGTATGCTTTTGCATTTTACGTGGGCTAAATTGTAACCAGAATAGGCAGTTCCCTCACATATACGCACATGCTTTCTTTCTGTGCACTGTGACTGGTGATGGAAATCAGCACTTGCCATTTTTTAATCATTTCATATGAAAAGGTTACTGCTGAAGTTCCAAGAAATCATATTTTCCCACCTGAGGTCTAAAGTACCAGGACCGTTAACAGCATATACATAGTGCACTGGCATAAAAATATGCAAAACCTGGTCCTTTCGGGGTACAACAGCTTGTCACTGAGGCAGTACCTTTAAAGGTAAAATGCTGTCCCTTATCTACCACTAAAAGTTGCATATTAGTACCTTAGAGTAGTAATATGGAGCCTTAAGGTACTGCTATGAACCGTTCAAGGCACAAAGTAGTTTTTTTTTAATGTGCTTCTCCAGTGATAAGGTTTTGTGCCATTAAAAGTAGAATTTTTGCTCATGTTTTCAGAGAGTGTATTGGAGTACCACCACAGTATAATATATACATACAGCATATATATATATATATTTTTGAAGTCTGTATTTTAAAAATAAATGATGAAATTCATCTGAATCATCTATTGTGACATTTTGTAGTATAAAAATCGTTTGCACTTCCTGGCATCATTTTCTTTTTTTAAAATACAGACTTAAAAAAAAAAAAAAAAAAATCCCTTCCCTTCCATGACCCTAAAAATAAAGCAGATTTAGAAGATGGATGGATGAGTGTATTACATTTTCAAATTCTCATGCAAATGCTACAATACATATCTCGCACTCACTCAGGGGAAGCTAAACAAATGTTTGAATAATAAAGCTTTATGAGCAGTATAATTCAGTACTTTACGCTACAAATAATAAAGCAGAAACATATTATCAAGCATCAACTCAATATGAATTTTTGTTGCCAACATATAATTTAATATCAATTCATTCAAAGCAATATTCTGCTCATATAATCTTAAAATGATCAAATATGAGTTCCCTTCAAAATGAAACTGAAACAGTGAGCTAATCTAACTAAACTGTAATCTTAGATTAATTCTGATAAATATCTCTTGCACTCGGCGTGCAGTTGGAAGGCAGCTATGGATAGCTTCTTGACGGGCATCTTTTTGCAATTACAGAAATGGCTTCAATACCCGAGGCAACATATTCTTTGAAAAGGACTGATTAAATGTCAGCAATTTGAGTTAGCCATTTAACTGCATTGCTTTGTCTGTTTTGTCCCAGTTAATCATGATTTCCATCCCAGAATGCACCACTAGCCTGCTTTAATAGATAGGCTTATGAGTTACTGAGAAATAAGAATGGAAAAGGAACAGCAAAATCTTCAAATGAAAATGGCCTTCTACTATTGAGGGTTCAACATTCAAACAAAGATGTTCTAATTACTATGACGTTTTAGTCTGTTATTATTTTTCATGTTCCATCTCACAATGACTGTAGCAGTGCGGCAGTGAATTAGAAGTTCAGAAATATGTGATTTCTGTTCTAAGTAGATGTTCAAGGAGGATACCGGAGAAAAGTTACGGTATTTGTTGATTGAGTGCATAAAATTAGCAAAACACTTTGATTAACATGTGGCTTAGTGCTGGCACAGTGGATTAAGACTTAAAACTGAAGCTTGATTTCACTTCGTGCGGTTCTCTTAATTAGAGCAACATGTCACTGAACTGAAGCAGCTCTTTGCATATAAGCAAAAAAAAAACTCAATTAAATTTTCATAAACAAACTGTGACACTCTAATTTGTGTTGCAGAGATTGTTCGAGTGATTTGGATTGTTCTGCATCACACATTAACTCAATAAAAGGGTGCTGAATGTTATCACACTTGGCATTCAGAGTCAATATGTTTTCTTCTTAATTAGTCATGTTTTAAAATCTGATTACAGTAATTTAATTCATTGGGAGGGTGTCATCATACACACACTAGGAGACTTATTGAGGAATTCTTTTAGTTTAAAAAGCAGTGACAACTGTGATTAGTGTAAAATGTTGCGGTGTGGGAATTGTACAGGTACTGTACGCTCAAGTGGTTTACCTTCCACTGGCTCTTCACTCTAAGGGTCTGCGTTGCCTCGGACTGTCATGAGAACTTTGTGTGGTGCCGTGAAATTCATTTATTTTCTGTTGTTTGAAAGTCATAAAGCCTGAATTTTAGATGTAGGCATGTCAAGGGTTTCTTTGTCTTCTTCACTCCACTCAGCTTCAGACGAGGCGCTTAGGCAGTGCCTTTTAATATTCTCAACAGTTAAACAATGGTGTTAAAAAACCCAAGAACTGACCATTTATATGCTGAGAAGTGAGAGAGACAGAGACAGAATGACCAAAAGAAAGGCGTAGACAGACTTACATAGCATACATTTTCATTTTACTCTCTTTTTGTAATTCATTCATCATTTTATTTTCTTATTTTATTACCAGTGTATTAACAATTTTTGAGTGAAAAGTGTAACATTTGCTCATCAGTGCATCCTTTGCAATGAATGGGTGCCGTCAGAATAAGAGTCCAAACAGCTGATTAAAAAAACCCCCCAATAATACTCAAGCAATCCACATGACTCCAGTACATCAGTTAAATTCTTGTGAAGTGAAAAGCTGCATGTCTGTTATAAACAAACCCATCAAGATTTTTAGCTGCAATCCATTGCTTCCGGGCCCTCTATCCATAATATTACCTTCTTTTGTTGAACAGTTAACTGAAGCCGTTTGGATCCTGCTGTATCTCTGTATTTCTATTCATTAATCAACATTATTATATGTCATATACAAATGAATAGCAGATTTCCCCTGGCAATTGAATGTTAATACGTTAACTAAAAAGTGCTGAGTATATAACTTTTGCCAGCTGTCATGCATGTAGCTGGAGCTCTCTCTCCAACATACAAAGACCCTCATTTTCCTTCAAAACACGTTTACAAGAAATTAAACTGTTAATTTGCCGGCTCCACGGGAGGAAAAAAGCTGATTTCCTTTTCCAGGCCTGAATTTGCAGGATAGGGTATGAATTAACAGCACGGCGACAAGCGGAATATGTTATGAGCCAACTTTAATGGGAATATGGGGTTACGGCGCTGTGAAATTGCGTAAGCTTCCAGTTTATAAAAATGTTCTCTGACTGGGAAAATCCTGCCAGAATTCAAAATAATATATTGGACATTAACTGCTTTTAGAGACTGTGGACATTTTGACAGATTATCCACTCTGGTGATAGTAGAAAAAGCAGCATGACCAGATCAGATGTTTAAATTCATGTCTTGCCCAAAGTTGCTCAAGTATACAGAGGCACGACTTCTTGTCTCTTTCCAGAGACGGCAGATAGCAATGTGAGTTTGAAATTTATAGTGAAAGCCTGGAGGTGAACCATGGGTTCAGTTTGTCTAATCTAATTTCCCGTCACACCAGAAAAGCATCTAAAGAGAAACATAGGATGCAATAAATTATAGGGACTGCTATTCTAGCGGGTTAACGGTGCAGCGTTATGATACTCTGCATGTAAATAATGTAGGCCAGGAGTATTACTACTGCAGTTAACAAATCCATAAACTACAGACAAGATTTAAAAAGTCTGAAATTCACAGTCTAAGAAATAGGAATGGAAAAATGTGATTATGAAGATGTGCTACTGTGAAAATGCCTGCAACTGAACTTGCTGGCACAACTGAACTGTTTTTTTTTTTTTTTTTTTTTTTAAGTTGTCTTTCACCTATGGAGAGTGCTATGTTCAAGAAAACTTTCCAACTTTCCAGATTTTCCCTTAAGGGTTGATATGCAGGGCTTACAAGGTAAACCTATAGTCCTACCTGCGATCTGTTTGCAAAGCTTTACCACAACCCACTTTAATGCTCCTCTTACTGTAAGTTCACCTGAACATGAAAATTTTAAAATACAGTTTAATATTACATGGCATGTGTGCAAGAAATGATCGATCACACAGTAAACATTCAGAGTTTTGTAAAAGATAATAACAGCTGCTATTTATACTAAGGCATCCTTTATTCTGAACCAGTGAATTTTACATTCCCCTGGATCCCAGAGAGTGCGACAACAACATAAAAAAAAAAAAAAAAAAAAATGAACAGAAACAAATGCTTTCTGTGGTTGGAGAGAGTGTCAAAGCAACCAAAATAAACTTTGACTGGTTAGTAATAACCTTCTGAATTTTACCTAAACATAAAAAATTAAACCACAGGCTTACTGATATTCAGTTCAACAGTACGATTGTGATTCAGATTTTATATAAATGTAGCAGTTGCCACTGAGCAACATTTTTAACACAACTGCCAGTTACTTTGTACTGTTTTACTGAAAACGAAAATAGTTAAAGCAGAACAAAACAGTCAGCCAACCAAAATGTAGGTTATGATGTATTTGACATCTTCCACTCAGCTGCAGTTTTCTAACACAGCACAAGAGCTTGCAGTTGTTGAAGATAATACCAACATTTGATCCTGTTTTGACTACTTTTGGAACTCTTTTTACTGACAGACCTAAAAGTCAACAAAATACTTGACAAAACAGTTTGAAATGTCAGCATTGATTGCCGTTGCCTCAGTATCCACTTCACACTCATCAAACATGACAGCAGATTAGCAGTTTATTGATTATGCTTTAGTTATTTGGTTACACATCTGCAAATACCCTGAGGCAACGTTTTAAAAGGTCACAGTGGGTTACAGGTACATGTGTTTTCACATCATTTTTAACACTGTGTGTGCATTCACTGTAGTACTACAAAGTGCATTCTTATGCACTTTACTTTCTGAATTTCTTAAAGGGGTCATATAATGCTACATGCACTTTTACA